>JAHZNE010002936.1:0-19782 GCA_027744055.1 Callyntrura sp. NNG-2020 | reverse complement strand
GGCCCTTCCAAAATCCCATTTTGCGCTACACTAACAAATGTAAGAAACTTTTGAAAATAATTTCTTGCAAGTGAAAGAGCACTTGTTTATATATAAATTCTTGATGCAGATAATTTGGGTTTTTATGTTACATATTATGTATTAAAGTTCGGAATAAATGTTGCCCTCCAAGTCGTCCCCCACAAGCTTGCTTTTGCCAACCGAAGAAAGCTTTTCGCGCTGAGGATATTCGTGACTTCAAAGTGTGTCAGGCTGAACTCCAACGACTTCGCGAAGAACGTTGGAGAGAACAAGAAAGAGATGCCATTTTGGGAGAGAAAGATGAGCAGGAATGGATGGCCCATCAGTATAGAGCTCAAGTAATGGAGTGGGAGCAGGGCCAAGCCAAATGTGAGCGCGACCGGGAGCGTCGTAAAAAATTGCTGAAGCAAATATTGTGTCACCGAAAAGACTTGAAGAATCTAAAAGAGGAAGCCCGTCAATGGCGTCGTCACCAACAAAACTTGATGCTCCGGCAGCAACAGGATGATGAGGAGAAGTGGGTCAACGAATTTAGTCAACGAGAGGACGAAAGACGGTGGGAACAAGAAAAGGTGAGAATTTGTCAGGAGGACAAACTGCTCCGTGCTCAAATGAATCCTCAAGACTCTACCAGGATGGCCGTCCCGGAATTGGAGGAATTACGAAGAATGTTTGTCCCCGTGGAACACGGTCCAAAGGAAACGTTCGAATACTTTATGGTCGAACCGCGACCCACCGAAGAAGAAACGAGGAAGCAAGCCGAACAGAAAATGGCCTGTCTAATGGGTCTTCGAAATGACCACGGTATGCACTTGAATTTATCGGATAAAGCCAAGAAACGGACGACGATTCAATTAGCAATGGGCCCAAAACTCTCCTCCGGCGAGAGAGAAAAAACCTGTAAAGTTGTTAACAATCCCGGAGCATTTTGTAGTAGCGCTTTGGGTGGAGGGGGTGATATTTCCAAACCCCCTAACGTGCTCATTCCCCAGTGTCTCCAACCGCTAATGCAGACTTTATCTTACAGGGTCAATGAGATCGACACCCCACTACTGACCATGAAAACTTTTGGCTGCCGTCACTCTGATGACCTTTCTACCCACGAGCGCAAAAATGGTCAACAAAATGTTATGCTGGAGAGTGGTCCGAACTTCAATGGGAGCAGGCTCTACGGCACAATTGTTCTTCCCAAGGGAAAAGCTCTAGCCCCATTTTACACGCAGCCGTACAATGTCACTTTCTGAAAATCCTAAAAAAAGAAACAAACAGCTAGCAACAAACCGAGAAGGAATCGAGGAATCTACCTATTTTCTCTGGAAAAATATAACTATAATCCAAAAATACTTAAAATATCCGTATGTCTAATGAACCGTCATTATTATTATCGTCGTCATCATCTTCCAAATTGAGTAAAACGTTCCCACGAAATACAACTAGCGGTGGCCTGGTCGTCTCCTAATCGGATGCAGCCGCGTCGCCAGCACACAATTTGACTTCCACTCTACAAAACTTGATTACAATTTCAAATTGTTTTCTCATGATAATTTGCGTAATGGATTCCATATTACATCATTTTGGAATGCCGTCCCATCGTGTTCGTACGTAATGCATATTTATACGGCGGCCAATTGGCAGTTCAACAACCGGATAGCATGTATCATTTTAAATGAATAAAAAGAAGCCACATAACCGCATACAGTCCAGTCCCAGTCCTAACACGGCATACAAAAATAGTTTATATTTATATTTTATTTCCAACGGCTAAAATTTATTTAGGTACCTCACCATTCTGAGATACAGCGTGGATTATGCGATTTTTAGGTGAAAAAGCAAGAAAATAAATGTTTTCTGCTATATTATGAGTAGTACGTACGAACGTACGTACTTGGTTTTACTACGCAGGACGACGACCATCCTGACTGACGAGATTTCCTATAATAAATAAATAGCCTTGAGGCATACTTGCCCTGCTGCTGCTGCAGTGATGATGATAGCGAAGACGATGAAAATGATACAAAATACACTTGTTTAATCGCCTCACAGGAACCTCTAAACACAATATTCTCACATTGCCGTGCACGCAAAGGATAAGCCACAAGCAGAGGATGGGGTACATGCATGTATTGTTTTTTAAAGTGTGTGTGTGCTGCATGCAGAATAGATTGTTATTTTAGTGTTCCACCAATCATCATCATCAGCACCGTCATTTTCATGTAGTTACACTTTTAGTTTACCTGTATTTTTAAGGAGATTACTACACCATTTAGGATTGGATCATTGGAGGATGATGATATTGGATTGGTTTTTCCGTGTGCCACTTAGCAATCTTGTCTGGTGTGCAGAGAGAGATACAACACAGAAGTTTTTATGAGCTTTTGCATTGTGAATGACGATCAGATTGGCTCATGACGAGATTTTGTTTACTACCGTCGTGGCCTTCTGCAAGACACTTGACTCATATATCTGGGACGATTTCCATTGTCAGAAAAACCTGTTATTCATCAAAATCTTAAATAGAGTTTTTGTTGGAGTAGAACTCTGCTAATTTAGTGTTTTTAAGTGTAGATGTTGTGTAGCTAGTATCGTAGTTTTTAGCAATTTGGCAAAGTAAAATGGAAGAGTGTTTAAACAGTGTTTAGAATTGTAAGGTAGTAATCTGTAAACAACTTGGGAGAACGCTTAGATTTACAGAAGGAAAATGAATTTTAACAATAGTACTAGCCGAAACTTTAGCTTGGGGTTGCGTGGAGTTGGAGGAGCTGGCGGTTTAGGGAACAACAACTCGGCAACATCTTCCGGAGCGGGACTGCACCTACACAACACCATCAAGTATGTGTATGATCTGCCGTACTTGGAACGAAAGGAGATTTGCCGCATCTTTGATGAGAATAATTTATGGGAAACTTTGGGTATGGAAGCTGAAATAGGGTTTCACGAAGAATAGTAGTAAGTTACAATTAAGGTGATGTTAAATTGAGGATTAATTTTTTTTTGTTTATAGGAGGAGGATTAATGGGATACTCGAGCAGCGAACTCGGGGAGTTTGGTCGAGCTTTCCTCCGCGGTGCGTCCCCCACGGATGCACTTCTTACTGCTTGGGCCAGCCAAAATCACACCATTTTAGAGCTTTTCACACTCTTTGGAAGACTGACGCATTTCCGGGCAATGAAAGTTATCGCAAGATTTGGTAAGACAAAAAGACAGAGTATGACTGGTTTTAAATAAAACGTTTTGAGAGAGGATATTTTTTAATTCTTTGTCCATTGATGTATGACAGTTGACCCAAAGTACCATGTGTACATTCGTGACCCTGAGATCAACGCTACGCAAGAGCTTATTCAGTTGGATTCCCCGGTTTCTCCCGTATCTCCCATCGGCCCCGGTATTATTCCTCAGGGGGAATTGAAAGTACAAAACAACATTGGTTTTCACCATCACTTGCCCGACTCTCCGAAAAACAAACTGGCTGATCCTATTCACAAGAAAAACGAGATTACTCCCGACCATGCTCAAGGGAAAGGTCAATCTTCCACGACGGCTTCGTCCCTGCTGGAATCTGTTGGTCACTTACCTCAAATCCCATATTCGGAGCTACTCTCTTCTACAAACAACTGGGACAGGAGAAACATTTTGGGAAAGGGGGGCTTCGGTACGGTGTACAAAGGTGTGTGGAAAAACACGTCGGTTGCTATTAAAAGAATGGAACAAAGAGCTAATCACGCGTACGTCGAAAGTCAGATGAAGCAATCGTTGGGAGAGCTTAAATGTTTGAACTCATGCCGGCACGATAATATCCTGCCCTTGTACGGTTTTTCGTTGGAAGGGGAGCACCCTTGTTTAGTCTACCAGTTTATGGTAAATGGTTCGTTGGAAGATAGGCTGCTTTGTCGAGTAAGGGATTACTTGTTATTTTTTTGGAATAATTTAATCCATTTGTACGCTATTACATAACATAACATTTCAAATAAATCAATTTTCAGCACAAATCCGTTCCACTGCAGTGGCTTACCAGGTATCACATAGCACGCGGGGTGGTGTGTGGGATCCAGTTTCTGCACTCCATCGGAAGTAAACCGCTCATACACGGAGATATTAAAAGTGCTAACATTTTACTGGATCGTAATTTTGAGGCTAAAATTGGTATGTCAAAACCTCACACTACTGTATTCAATGCAAAGGCAATGTATATGAAAATATTTTCGGAGAAAATTAATAGAGTATTAATTCATATCCTCAGGTGACTTTGGATTAGCTCGGGAAATGCCCACGGCAAATGACAAGTCTTACGTAAAAGTAAGTAGGGTACATGGAACGCGTCCTTACTTACCAGACGAATATCTCCGTTCAAAAAAGTTATCCACCAAAGTGGACACCTACAGCTTTGGCATAATGCTTTACGAGGTTGCTACCGGCCAACGAGCTTATGAGGAAAGCCGTACCAAAAAGTTTTTAGTGAGTATATTATAATATTGTCGAGATAAATTTCATTTTGCAAGTTTATTAGTATTCGACAGCAGTAGTGACGGGTACATTAATTTTTATAGAGGGACGTCATTGAAGATGCTGAGGGGAACTATGAACCACTTCGCGATCTAAAAGGGGGCGTGGAAAATCCGGACATATATTGGCATTTCATTAAAATAGGAAGAAGCTGTACGGAAAAATTGGCAAAATCCCGACCAGAGATGGTGCAGGTTTTAAAAGCCTTTGACATTTTCATTAGCCAGCAAAACACACAGGCCAGTAGCATAAGTAAGTTGACTCCTTCTTTCGTCCTCATTTTACTTCAATTTCTGCATTCAGTTATAAATTACCATTTCATTTTTTTCAGGGACTGTAAGCTCCCAAGTAACAGGCATACCCTTGCTGTTTGAAACTCCAAACTCACGCCCTGCATCACTTCTCATCCCAGGAGGAAATAGCACCACCCACCGTTTAAGTCCTGAAATGCGAGCAACGAGTCCATTCTGGATGCCTCAATCACAAGCTCAACCTGGTTATCAGACACCGCCCACCGTTTCCACAAATCAAAGCATAGCTAGTAATCATATAAAGCACAACATTCCTAACACTCAACAGCAGCTTGCTCTACAAGGGGAGATGCTAGTTCGGCGAAGTCCTCTTCCATCTCCATCCACAGTAGGTTACGCTATTCCCCAAATGATAAATAACAACGGATTTGGAAACGGAACGCCTGGCTTGTACAATCATCATCAACAAATGATAAATCCTTTCCACCACCAACAACAACAGTACGACCCCTCCCCGATCGCACTGAACATTGGCGGACCCCTTTTACAAGCGTATAACCCAGCACCGCAACCAATACAACATTCTCCATCAGTATTACCTTTATCCCAGAATCATGGACGAGCGCGAAATCCCAGCCAAAGTAATGGAATACCTGAAACAGCTAATGCTACTTCCCAGCCGGACAACAATTATCCCACCGTTTCCACAAACCCCACACCAGCAACAGCTATTCATATGCCGCTTACCATTGACACGTTAAAAGCTCACAATAACAGCCAAGCACCCTCAACAGTAGCCCCATCCCCACAACTACATCAACAACCGCATCCTCAAAACCTACCAGAAGTTGTACCAAATGTTAGTGTGGGAACCGTCACCGCACCAGTAAAACCCCTCAACCAAGATGCAGACGATTTTTTACCCGTATTTCTACTAGAAAGAAATAGTGGAGAGGATGATAATAAAATGGGAAAAGGGGAACAAGCGGATGGGACAGATGATGAGGATCATAGTGAATGGACCCGGGATGAGCATGAGGATGGACCAGCGACCGTGATTCCGCTAATAACCGAGTTAGGTATCAAAGATGGGAAAGACCAACAGGGTTCTTAAAAGGAAAGGCAAATACGGAGCCAGTTATACTTGTACCTGAAAATATAAGAACATAATACATTTTAGAAGGCTTGTGACACTTCAAGATCAAATTACCCGTGTCATTAAATTGGGCGACACTGCCTCCTAAGAGCAGATAAATTGAGTAGGATCCATTCGGCTATGATGAACGACCCAGTAGAGAGCGATGAGTGTTCCAGCAAGGCAACGTGGCGAATTAGAGCATAATATCGAACAGAGAATGAGGGTGACCCAAACTCTATTATCTTTGATATAAATGCTCTTAACACACCAGGCTGACAAGCCAGAGGGAGAGAGAGCTACTACTACTGGCACATAGGCCTTATAACACTCCTGATAAACAGGAGGAACGGATGCTGGAATCGGCCAGAGAAATTCTTCCAATAGAGTCAATCCTTCAACTTGGTCGAAAATGAACTGATGCTGAGTGTGAAAATCGGAGCGCATTTTATACTCTGGAGAGGCTGGCTAGTTAACATGAAAGGGACGGGAAACAAGGAGTGAAGTGTCATATCATTACTCATTACTGTATGTAATACTTCATTAGTTAATTTAAAAAGTAGGTCATCCTCGGACTTCTTCGAAAAACGGAATGAGAGCAATAAAAAATAGTGGTTTGAAATACAGAGATGTCAATCATGAAGATATTTTACCTGTACACTATGCATTTCATTTCGTCATATCAAACGTATTTTCTCGAAATAATGCCTTGCAAAAAAGGATTACTATAGTGGATGTCAGAAGTCAGAGTATAATTTATAGACCCATATAAAGGGATCACGCGGATGGCATTTAAGTTCCTTATACGTGAATTCCATAATATAATAAAAACCCGATTGTTGTCATTTAAAATTTGTTAGCGCTGTAAACTCCCATTTAACGTGTGTACATTTTAGTTGGTTAGAAAGAAACCAGGTGTTGTACACTTTTCGTATTAGTGGAAAGTAATAGTAAAAAATTTCTAACCTGAATCAAATATTTTTTCTCATATTTATCTCATCATTTCTGAAAGTCAGATACACTTCCTTTCTTTGAATACACCACCACATACTGATTCTAATAGATCAAGTCATAAATGGTGAAATTTCTTTTGATTACCCAAGCGCAATGCAACAATAAATTCTAAATTCGACCAGTGCGTCTTCCCTTCCTGAATAGTAAATATAGGATGGGTCTTATTTGAAGAAAATACAGAATGTATAAAACTACGTTGTAATGCTGGTTTTTGTATACTCCCTGCCACTGACAGCAAAGGTTTAGTTTGCAGCCAAATTTAGAGTGGAGCCGAGACCGGCGCTGGCAGTAGTAGTGGTAGTGGTTGGTGACCTAATTTCGCGTTTCCAGCTGCCTATAAGTATTGAAATTGCATTTTAATGTTCCTTTGTTTTCTCTTGCTGAAGATGCAGCATACGGAAATTCGGATCCGCTGTTTACTCCCTGTGATTGTGACTCATGTCTTTCCAAAGAATTATTTGTCGCTGTGCGTCTCAAACTCATGCAGGTGACAGCATAGATCATATTGGTGCAATTTAATATAATTCCTTTTACATTATTTCAAAGCATTCCATTGCAAGTGCTCAATACACGACTGACAATGACAAGACGACTACAACGACTACAAAGAATGAGAAAGAAAGAAAGAAGAGATGAAAAGGTAGTTAATTTTTATACGTTTATTATTGATGGAAGATGAGTCGATGTTGATGAAAGTTACTGAGATTGAGATCACGAAGAACAAAAATGCACACCTGTCCATTTTCATGAAAACTGAAAAGAAATCATTGTATAGATGTGCAGATGTATAGCATCCTAGCAATTCATTGAAGGCTATAATGACCTTACTGTATTGTGCATAATATTCTAAATTAAATATTCCAACATCGCATTTTGCATTTTTCATGAATTTTATTTTCCCTTTTTTGTATATTTTTTTTTCAAAACGGCCGTATTGAAATCGAGAGTATACACAAAAATCCTCATTTAACATATTTTAATAAACGCGCCCCAATTTGCGCAGTAGAAGGTTGTTATGTGTTGTGTAAAGAGAGATATAGAGACAGAGTGGATATCAACTTAGCATCAATTTTATAATCGGCACATTTTTATCTGTACCTGTATAATAATAACAATATTAATAACATGCTATTTAAATTTTTATGTAGCGTTTTTGGGAGCTAGTAATGTATCTTTGTGATCATCACAAACTTCTTTTTTTTTCAAGAAAAACAAAAATCTTACATTCATGTCACCTATGTTTTAAATACCATTTTTTGCACTTAAAATATAAACTTATCCTACCATTTCATATATTATTAATACGGTATGTTTTTGTTGTTTTCATAAGGAATACAGAATAAGTATTATCATGTAGTAATGGTTAGGATTACAAATTAATCGGTAAAATTTTACCTATCTGTTAGGTAGGTAGGTAATATAATAGGTATCATTTTTATAATAATTATTATTTTCTGGTTTGTTTTATACCGCACCGTTTTACTCAATCTTTTCTGTTGTTTGCTGGAAAAGAACTGCTTTAGTAAATTATTATTACACTACAAACATTAAAATTATTACAGCTACAGCTACGATGCCATTTTAAACTTAAGTTGTTATATTTTATCGCGTTTTGAAGTCTATTTGTGTATGTATATATATATGAGAACGGAGAAAACCGGAAAAATTCAGAGCATCTTTGTTTGTCTGCTGCACGGTATCATAAGGGCAACTGGTTTTCTGTGATTTATTAGTTGAGGGTGAATGCTACTATTGATTTTAAATATTGCAACTACCGTTTTAACATCCGTCGTCATTTACCAAGCATTCAAGTCAGATTTTTGCTACATGTGACATTTATACTTAACCTTTCAACCTTGGAAAGGTGCACCTTGTAAACGTAAAGTGCTTAAATTGTTGTAGTATTGTACTGTAGACACTCTAATATTCCAAATTGTACGATTTTTCGGTTTTCACAAAATGGTGTTTTTGCAATGATGGTTTGGGTTACAAAACTACGATATGCGGCACACTTCCTTACAAAAAGTGTCTGCACAGACCAATTTAAGAATATACATTATAATTATTATTTAATGAAGGAAGTTATTTTGTAACTGTAAGGTAAACCGTTTAGAAACTGGTATCGTTATTACTGAGCTACTCTTGTAATTGTTATAATTTGTCATTTACCATACCTGAATATTTATTACAATATTTTAATATTTTTGGTGTGTCTATTAAGTAACAGGTTAGTAGCCTAATTAATATAATAAAGATAATTTGTAATGTTATTCGTTCGTTCCAAGACATTTTTGGTTCCTTCAATTGATTTAGGTAATTTATCTTCACCATCATGTCGCCATCAATTTAGTGCTTCCAAAAATTTCATCACCCAAAACCTTGCTATTACACGGTTTTCCCTTGCTATACGAATTCATGAGAAAATATAAGTTCTTCGTCTAGTCTAATTCTCTAACAATTAATTTCAATAATCCATACAAAAATGAACATTTGCAGCTATCATCAATTATAATAAACACTGATGATGATGACAAACTTTAATAATAATTTCCTCTACCTATTTTTTTTTCTTTTTCAAGAGCAAAAATATAAAATATAAATCTACACAATAGATTTTTTCAGGATTTTTACAGAATTTAAATTAGATTCCTGATCGATGATGACATTGTTTTTAGGTGGCAGCCAGTTTAACTAACAATAAGAGGCAACTTCGATAACTTCTGCTGAGAAGTTTGGTACATGGTTCTCCATGATACATACACATAACATACCAAGATACAGTATTAAAGGCAATTTAGCTTGACAGACGGTAGAAACACTTTCAATCAAATAGACAAATTAGAGGGCAACTTTCTTGATTTCTAAAATATATATTTGCAAAACTTGACAACAATGCATTTCATTCCATTATTGATTTACTCCATGTGATTTTGAAGACACACGACATATCATATAGGACGTTTGGTTAAAGAGGTAAAACGATACCTGCACTAGCACATAATTATTATTGTGAACAGACATATTTTTAATTAGGAATTGAGAACTGTTCATGGCAATACGGTTCCCAGTCGATAAGTTTGTTCGTGACGAGAGGGGGATCCGTTATCGGCATGTAACGAATAAATGCATACGGTCTGCTATTATTTTTTAACACGTTCTATATAATATGGCGACGACGTTGGCAAAAATATACACACGTTCCTAATCGATTAAAATGGTTCTGAAGCAATAACAACAATTATTAAAATTGGATCAGCACAATGATAATATTACTAACAACAATACATACATTACACCCCGTAAAAACTTTAACATTAAAGCACGGTCAAGTGTGTAAGGAGTCTAAACTTTACAACTTTTGTATTATGTTACACTGCTTTTGAATTGCGCAATAACCCTAAAAGGCAACAATGTTTGGAGCATCGAGCATAATGTACATACAATATACGTATAACTTAACAATATAATAACAATGAAAGGTTTGGTTAGTTCATTGATAGAGTAGTAATGATCACACTGAAACGGCGGTATATTTAACAGAGCAACATGTGTGCAAATAAAAGCTATTACACTTTGTCTTATTTTGCTAACCTAGCCAATTAATTCCTTCATTTCATTACTAATCAGAGAACAGCAAATACAATTACCTTCCAGTTTAACCTGTTCATTTTTAACGTTCGCTTGTTTTGTTCTCTTTCATCTCTATCTACCGTAGCATCCTAACAATAAAAATTGCTGCAGCGGATTCTCGTACTGCACATCCCCACATATGAGAGTGAGTGAACTAGAATTTGCAATACCAACTATTCAAAAGATGTCAAACCATTCCTCATGCCAGCCTATACAAATACATTATTTTTTATTATTAGCCAAGAATAAACCTACATTGCTCTTCCAATTTTCGTTGACGAATTCCTTGTGTACAATGAGGAACTTTCAATCGTCGCCAACAAACATGTCGTAATGATGATGAAATCTATTCTGTTACTAAAGTGCTTTTTAATTGTGATGTATCTAAATAAATTATTGTTGATTGCTTCATCCTTAACTTTGTATGTTTTGCTACAACTTACAACATTGTTCTGCTGAGTGAACACTCTTTTACTGACTTTTTTATGAAGTATTTAATATACTTTTCTTCCTCTTAATTTAGTTTACTAATCTAATGGCAATTTTTTTTACGTAAATATAACACGTGCGTACGGCGTACGGGATGATGAGCAAGCATTGTAAATATGTCATGTCATCTTGTACATTTTAGATTATCTACTCATAATAATAAGAATAATTACTTACTTGACTTCATAAAACAAATTATTATTATTATGCATTAACCATCAATACAGAGTTTTAGTACTTTAATCATTGTTTTCCACCTTTCTCTCTCTCTCTCTGTTTTTGGCTTTGTCACGTTCACGTCATTCGGCTTCCATATACTTTGCTTTTCCTCATACGTCCTACTTAATTAAGTCCATTAAAAATAAAGCATGTGTGTATATTAATGAAAGAGATCGAAGACAACCAACCGCAACCAGCTCGTCTTCTCCACACATTATGTACGTTTGTCGCCATTTTGCCGTTACCTACTTTTTTCTTCCTTACAAAAACCGTATAGTGTAAACTATTACTATATTGTGTAAATTATCGATCATCGGTGACATGACAGAGCTTAAAATTATGT
This sequence comes from Callyntrura sp. NNG-2020, assembly GCA_027744055.1. Lineage (NCBI taxonomy): Eukaryota > Metazoa > Arthropoda > Collembola > Entomobryomorpha > Paronellidae > Callyntrura > Callyntrura sp. NNG-2020. Next base: position 8,180 of record JAHZNE010002936.1, on the reverse strand, counting down.
ATTTTAAAGGTTTGGATTTTCTCTAATTAAAATAAGTAGTTCAAGAATAAATGGATGGTATTTTAGAAATCATCATTCAGTTACTTCAGCATCATGTCAGGCATTCCTAAAGATGTCCTTTTCTTTCTCTCGTTAAAACAATCTATACATCTACAATATAACCCCTTGCCAATTGGTGATGGATTGATCACAATAATAATTATTGACAAAACAATTCAAGCCCACTCACTCAATGCTTGCTTACTCCCAGTTTACTTATCAGCCCTCAGTACCAAGTATGTATTGTATTACTAATTACTCCAAACGCGGACTTACAAAAATCCTTGCATCAACTTTTTAAAATTTTGATTACATTTTTGCTTTAATTTGATTCAAGGAAGTGGTTCTACTTACCTAAGAAATATAGAATAACGGCTTATATCGCGCCTATAATTTTATTCTTATATTATTATTAGTATTAAAGTTCCGATTATCAGTCAGTCCATCAGCATATCATATCATCACACGAGAGAATCATTGTAGTAATAATAGTAATTGCAATTCAGTATAATCATAAAGCAACTGTTTCATTGTATCCACTACATACACAGATAAATAGAAAATAGTAATAATAGAAATGCAACAATGAATGACAGTAAATATTTAAAGTTTAAAAAAACTGATTGGTTTGATTAGAACTACAGTCATTTATGAAAAGGGATGAAAAAATCTAACAATTTAAAACATGAAATTCAGGATTTTAGTAGACAAACACCAGCCACAATTGCCAAAAAAACTCCGTGTTTCGGATTTCATTCACACAATTCGCAACAGATAATTAATTTTTTCTTAGCAGAGTAGAAAAAGGTTGTGAAAATGGTAGTAACAAAGTTCACATGTATTGTTTCTGAATTTGTAGGATGTAAAAAGAACGTAGATAAGAAATGTGTGATTTTGGATAGGTAATCAATCAGTAGTAAGAGTAGTAGTTGATCATCATACATTCAAACAAGAGATTTTTTTGTATTATTTTTTTGGGTATTTAACCTTCATTGCCAAGAGTACTCACTCGCCATTATTATAAAATGTTGGTTGCATTCAACAATTCTCCATCACTAACCCTACCTTCTTATTTCCCCCCAGTGAAGGATGTTTATATAACAATTTAAATTCGTAGCCTACGTTTTCCCATTCAACCAAGATATAAATAATACTTCCGATGTGGTCATGCCGGGTCGTGTTTACAGAAATGATCCATTTTGCACATTAATAAACTTCCTCTGTAAAAAAAATAAGAGCATGCATTATTAAGGAGATATCGATCATAGCAGTAAAAGTGAATAGATAATATTAATTACGTAGTATGTAAAACGTACCAAGAATCCGGCCCAAATTGTCCCATGCTTTGAAGTTTTTACGCCGCATCCACATCACTCGCTCAACAAAAGAACCCATAAAGTTGTTCAACCTCCCGAGACTGATGAAGTTTTCTTTGACAAGATAGAGAATGCATGCACCTGTCATGCGCAAAAATCCTGGATCCTTCTCCCAATCTCCACAGCAAACAGCATACTCCAATGTATCTTTCAAAAAGCGATCAATGCTTTTCCAAGTTGTGCATCGTATCTTGAAAAAACGCAGAAATTCCTGCAAAACAACCAAACAAAAATGTAAAAGACTTGGATTTAAATGCGGAATTCTTAATTATTTAAGCCGCTGTGCTCGTGTTTGCTAGTTTGATAACAGCTCCGTATTTTACCTAATACTGCCAAAAAGAATTAACTATGTATAAAACTGCATTCTGTTCTATTTTTTCTCGTTTTCTCATACTGTCGTGTTTATAATAATTTTTCAATTATTTTCTAGTATGCGAGAACAATATCAATCTAAATTCATGAGCCTGATTGATTAACTTCAAAAATTGGCTCCTAGTTTCTGCTTGGCAGGGGTATAGTTTTTTCATACACCTATAAATATGTTAAAGCCGTGTAATCTTAACGTAAAGGTGTCATCCAACTGGGATTCAGGCACAATTACTTATCTGCCGTATACCTATGTTCAAAAAGACCATAGTGCGATAAGAGGAAAAACTTAAACTTCAAGTTATAAAGTCGTTCGACCGCCAAAATGTGTATTTTGAAATGCTCTTTAATATTAGTGAAAAAATTGGGGGTAAAAATTTTCCTCTTATCGCACATGGTCATTTGAACCAATTTGTTTGACTTTTAAACTTTAGCTTCCTGTCGTTGTTGCTCGCTGGAGTATCACCCTGGAGGTTCATCTATCTATAATGTTTACCATAGCTATTTATTGACGAAAACCAACTTCCAGGTAGATTTTGAGTTATCGTGTCCACAGACAGAATATATACAGTCATGGTCTATTGATAACTGATATTAAAATAATAAAAATGAAATAATTAAAACAAATGGTCAAGCGGAGCTAACCTTTTTGTCCTCTCCAAAAAGGTGTATGACACCTTCTGTCTCAAACCGATTTGAGAACATGGAAGCCGTGCATGGGAACCACTGCGGAGGTTGTTGATGTTCCCAGTTAGAGTTGCGCAACTCAATGACATTCCTGACCAGACAAAGAGATCTGTTCTGATTAGTGGGCAGCGGAAGCATCTCTGCCGTCATCTTCAAATGTTCCACAAGTTTCGTCATCCAATTGCGATCTGGCAATTCTCCATCCAGCTTGGAGCCCACGATGTACAAAAATATAGCGATGGGTTCTACAGCAGGAATTAGATTTTCGGAGGGACTGGAAAGAATCCGTTGCAAGCAAGACATAATACAATCCACCGCAATGAGGTCACATTGATAAAGCTCCGCAAGAAATCTAAAGCCGTCAACAGAAGTTGGGTTCGCTGCCACAAAATCCAAAACTTTGGCAGCAATCCTCTCTCCAAACGAAGGAATTTTGGCGTTTTGCACCACTCGAGCAATCAAATTGGCATGAATGCGAACATACATGCCATCGCTAAGCACCTTATCTACTATGATATCCACCGCGACGTTCATACTTGGATCATCACAGCTCTTTGGTAGGTACGCTTCCACCTGGCCCGCAATCCTGATTAAGTTCTCTGGGCTGACTTTGTTCAACAATCCAACAAGATTTCGCCGTAGGGCTCGCTTTTCCAACAGTGACATGACCGTGTCACCATTTTTGTCTTTAAGAGCACGTTCTCGCGATGTTCGAGAACTGGACCGAGAAGAGGAAGGGCGATGTTTAGTTCCTTTCTTTGTTACCTTGCGAGGTGGCTCGTTACCGTTCAAATAGCCACTTGTAGACGCTGTCGTGGAGCTGCCGTTGTTTGCAGAAGAGGAACTTCCTTCCTTATTCCTTTCATTCCCAGATCCAGCATTGCTTGGATTCTCTCTTTGGTTAGTGATCTTCACTGAAGGAGACCACCATTTGTTGTGCGGAGACCAATCATTCAGTCTCATTTCCATCAGGTCCAAAATCATAAACTGAATCCTCTTTGACACCGCCTGGGGGCTGTCCGATTGTTTTTGAGACAGCATACAGAAAATCTTTTCCAGCCATTGCTTCTTACTATCTTCCAGTTTCTGACCGGCAAATGTCAGTAGCACGCAAAGACACTCTATGTTTTCATCCACATTTGCTAAAAAAAATTGAGACCCCCATTAAAATTAACATTAAAAATTAACAGTATGAAACTGTAATAGAATAAAACGTGCTAAGGTACTTACCTGGGTTGTTCATAATTAGGAGATCCTTGATCCGCTGCACAAGGAACTTGGATGTGCAAGCATTCTCACAGTATAGTTCCGCAATAAACCGATGAAGAGAAACCTTTCGTCGACGTGTAGCATCAGCTCTTTCAATTGAGCGATCAAACAGAGCAAGCTCTTTATCAGTGGCTAGTTTTTGGAGCTCATGATGAAGTTGACTATTGATTAATAGACGGATCTCGAAACAAGCATTCTCGGCCTTCATATTCACGACGTTTCCCATCAAACTGGCGTAGATGTGCATGTAAATTGTGTCATCCAACGCTTTGTTAATAACCAGTTGTATTATCTCCGTAATCATGCTCATGTTGTTTCCATTTGGACCATCACCGTTAGGCAAAACGCTCAGCCACCGTTCTTCCAATGCGTGGTAGTTCAATGAGCTAACTTTGTTCAGCACCGACCTCACCTTGCGTAAGAAATTGTCGCGCTCATTCTTAATTGGAAACTTGCTTTTCCGCCCGTCATCACTTGTCTCGGACAAAGTTCGCAATCTACAGTCAAGCAAACGAAAAATTAGCATAATTATGTTAGAAATAATTTTATAAATGAATACAACGTTAAATAAATGGATATGAATACATCATCATTTTAATCATTTATATAATATAACTCATCGCTCTTTACCTATTGAAATCAGGATTTCGCATGTTTTCTGCATTGCTGCTGTTATTAGCATCCATCATGGACGCTTGAGATTCTGTTTCGCGGTGAAGAAATGGCCTTTGCGCGATCCGTTGTGTTTGGCTTTCCATTTTGAAATATGTTGTAAGTGAATGGATCAAAAGTTTGACAACGGTTTGATTTTAAATCTTCCTCGTGCTTTAAAGATGACGCGTTTAGCTTAAAGTGTGCCGTGTGGACTTAATTTGCTTCCGAACACTTTCCTCCCAATTTGCTTGTTGTGTTGATTACCCAAAGAGTTTAACTATCCTTATCCACTGTATTTTGTATGAAGATTGAGACCGTTGGGGATAATGATGGAGATCTGTTGTTTGACAACTACGTTCGCAGTAAGTTATGGTTCGCACATTAGAATAATGAAGAGTAAAGGCCGTGTCGTAAAAATGACGACGACAGAGGCCTTGCTTTTTTGTTAGTTAAAAAAATTTCAAAAACAATATATAAATTATTGGTTTGTGGTTACTCCAATTGACGGGTCAATTAAGCCAGCTTTATGCCAAAAAATCATTCATTTCCAAAAATAAGTAGCCGCGCGAAATACAGGGCCAAAAAGTGCAAACGACGAAAAAATCGTTTTCAGAAGAAGAAGAGAGGGGCTGCCGAAAAAAGCAGTTTTGGCGTAGTATGGCGATAATGCCACGAAAAGACACTGTTGCTAAAGTGGAGACATCAGGTTGGCGTTTGTCCGGGGAATGTTGTTCACAGCACAAGTACTTACAACTTGACTGTTGACAACAACGCTTGTAGGTAATAAAGTAGTTGAAGTAATTATATCACTTGATAATTTGCTTCCTCCAGAGGCTTTCTTCACTCTTCGTTTGTGAACACGATGGCTGTCACATCCACTGTCAGCACTGGGCGTTGATGACAAGCGGTTCCAGTCTTTGACGACAACGAGGGGGAGGGGACCGTGGCCCTTGCCAGGGCTCACCACCACCACACCTCCTTGTTTCCTTGTTTTTCTTGTTTGTACTCTGCTCGATATTTGACTGGCAACAGTTGAACAATGAAGGGGTGATGTCACTGACGTGGGGGTCAGTTGTCCTTGACTGACCGCTGCGTTTGCTGACGACACTGCTGCTGCTGGTCCAACACGAGGAGAAGTGTACGTCAGGTAAGATTTTGGTGGTGTTATAGTCCCACGACGGGAGCTGATCCTCCACACCGATTTTTCCACTGAATTTTTCATTCATAAACAAACAAAAATATTGAAAATAAACAAGGGTCAAAAGGTTTTTAAAAAGACGAGAGTGGGGTCGTCTCTTTATAGCAAGGTGAGGTCAGGTCTTTACTCCAACAGTTTTACATTGCAACTGAGAGCCTTCCTCCAGCCTAGAAACCTCATTCCGTTCTACAATACGAGAGCCCGTGCACACCTTACGTTCGGGTTCATCACAGTTCAAACAACGTAATCCCTATAGTCTTTTTCACTAACAAGTGTCCCCCATTAAAATCTTAATTAGGAGGTAATAATCATACTCATTAAACTAGATCCTTGCACCAATAACCGATGACTCAAACAAACTTCGTCGTTACTGAACACACCACCATTCGACATTATTTCTCCTTGATGTCACCTTGCAATTATACGCTGCTGAGTAACTTTGTATATAAGCCCCTATCTCTCTTTATATAAAAGCGCATAACATCATACAAAAACATCTATCGTTTTTCTCCTCAACAACAACAAAACAGCTTTTTTTTTGTATGTACACATACCTACACACATGGTATATCTGCTCGCTTTTTAGCGACTGTAGCCGTAGCCATATAGCGCTTACCATCATCATCATCATCACTACCATCGTACGACTCAAAAATACTACGCAGTTAGTTACTACCCTATTCTCCAAAGGATATGTGCATTGCTGTTGGCCAACAAAAGGGGCCACCCCTTGGATTTTGCAAAGCTGCCTTTTTAATTAACAGTAAGATGTGCGTATTTTTCGTTCAATATTCAATAACAATTTAGCTTTTATGAAAATAATGAAAAAAGGGGAATGTGTCCTTCCTGAAAGGCCCTCTACTGTATATACCATCAGCTGTGCTTTGTTTATTTACAATCTGAAAAACATGAAGAGGACATCTGATGATAACGATGATATCTGATTCCATACTCCATCCATACTCCCTGCCTGTTGTAGTCATACAGCAAGCCTTTATCGATACTGTTAAAACTTTTTTTTAATTCAGTCTTCCTTCGCACTAGTGATAGCAAACTGGCGTTCACTTCAGAACAAACCACATTAGAAGGTACTTTTTCAAAAGTACTTTTCATTCTAAATATATGGCGGGGCTGCAATCCGCTACGTTGCAAATATCTTTTTTGTAAGGCCAATATAGATGCAACCCAACTTACTCAACGCTATATGTTGGTGGTACTTTATTTGATAGTCGAGCAAAGAACTTCATAGGTTTGGTTGTACCACCTCGAAATTCAACGTATAAAAAGTAAAAAATTAATTTTATAGAGAATATTTAATACCAAAGAGAACCCCCGAATGCCCTTTTCATGAAGTTCGTAAGCATATAACGCCTTTAGAGTGAGTGTATAGAGTAGAATCATTGAATATGTATCAAAATTTGCTCTATAGACCTAATATGGAAATGAAAGGGGTATACACATTGTAGCACATAATGCAGTTTGGTTGGTACACGTACCACATCCACATTTAAGTTTATTATTCACAATCACAAAACAAACTTTAGTTGATGAAGCATGAGGTGCGGAGAGTGGAAAACCTCTTTTGGTTTATAATATAAGGGAGCAGGAAAACTAGAACAAAGATGAAAGAGGATAGGTTTGAGGCTTTACAGCTTCTGACGCATAAATATTTTGCATTTAAAAAGCAGAACGAATGAGAAAAGATGCATACCTAATGCTAATGCTACATTATGATCTACATGGCTTAACATGATTATTTAGCAGCAAGTTACTTTTTATTGCAACCGCGCTGCGCACTTTAACTGGCCAGCTATCGAACTTACTACTTACTTACTTACTTCAAGGTAGAAAATCGCAGCACGTGGCTACTCATCGGCACAACTTGTTCTCAAGATTTCAACTCGCTTGATACTTTACGACTTGATCATGCAACACAACTACCAGTTCAGTTTCTATAAAGTTTTGCTAACTTGCTCAAAAATAGTAAATGGTCTTCAAACTTTGTGGTTGGTTGTATAACGTTTAAACCTTCATTTCATACTACCTAGTACAATAATACGTATCAAAATAACCTTTTTCACATTCAATTGCGGAAACTGCGACATGCACGTAGTGCTGGTGAGAAACTTTCAACTTCGTGATCTCTACTTACATTCATAGACGTCACACAATACAGTATTAAAATATAAAGCATGAGCAATGGGCATACATTTAAATATATTGACTAGATTACTCATCTCTGAACGAAGTTGTTGTGAGCGATGATGATAAGATGAGAACGATTATGTGAGACTTTGGCATCTTCTCTCTTGACCATTATTATTGTTTTCGCCGTTTTCGCACGTACATGAAGCCATTTCATTTGGAACGTGATTTCATTATTCTTTGTTCATAAGGACGAACTTTGTTGCATAATATTTTTTACAAGACTACCATCAATACCAGACGGCGAGTATATAAGTGTTCCAATGCAATTTTTGCAATTACCATTACAATTTTACCCTACAATCTGATGATCAATGGATTAATTTGGTGAGAAATTGTTTTAAGCGATTGGGTTTTAATAATCGTATTGCGTATTATAGTAAAAT
>JAHZNE010002935.1:0-11236 GCA_027744055.1 Callyntrura sp. NNG-2020 | reverse complement strand
CTAGAATACTAGATTGTTTTCACATAAATTTTATTGCTTTATTGGCGAATTTCAAAACTAGGTGTGGACGTTCGTTCATGGTAGATGGTTTACATTTTTAAGCAGAATGTGTCTGTTTTGAAAAACCTAATACCACATCCATTACGGGTCAAGTTGTTTATCATTCTTTTTTTATTTACAAAGTTTATTTACTAGTATCGGCATACTTTTAATTTTTTTTAATAGATCAATATTTTTTATTGTAAGCTGATAGGGTGATAATATCAATAAAAATAATTTGAACTTGAAAGCGTTTTTCACATTTGTTTAAACATGCATTCGCTTACTTTCCGTTTTGAACAAGTATTTGCATTAAATAACTGACGGTCAATAAACAAGTCTTCTAATGTTTCTACAATTTCCATCATTAATATAATGGGGGTTCGCTCCCATTTTTATAAATATATATTAAGGTTTGTGTACATTAACTACTCTGTATAACATTTGGTTTGGTAACAAGGCAGAACTAAAAAGATATAACCAATATGTCTCTCACATACTGCAATAATATTATTATGTACTTAGAAGTTAGAATAAACGAAAACTGGATGTTAAATGTTCGGTAGCGGTCATCATTATATCCCATAATGTATTTTAAATTGCGAAAATTAAAATTTGAAGAGTTTAAGGTCATGTTAGGATGCATCTTTATTTGAACTTGAAATATTCACAATGTACTTTCAATGTCGAATTTAAGATAGAATTGGGTTTCCCACTACCACAGCTACGCCAGTTGTATTTTACTACATCACATACCTGTGGTGAACGTGAATAGGATTGTAAAAAGAATTTTCTTTAGTAAATGGTATACATATTCTTATGTGTCAATGTGTCGTTGTATTTGTTACAGTTGTTTTTGACGGAGAAACAATCGAAGGAGTCCCTCCACTGTGGTGTGCCGCAGCGGCTGGTCACTTAAATGTTGTGAAACTTTTGGTACAAAATCATGCAAATGTCAACTCAACAACAAAGACAAACTCGACGCCTTTACGAGCCGCTTGTTTTGATGGCCATCTGGATATTGTACAATATTTAATAAACCATGGGGCAGGTATGATCATACGTAATTACAAATACGCTTTCGAGGAAAATGACAACCACGAACTTTGCAGTGTTGCATTCAGCAACTTCACCAAAATATTTCGCTTTAATATCTCTTACATGTGGTTAAAAATGACATTGATTATACTTTTCATCGATTTTGGAAAAGAGCTTTAGATCTAAGGTACTGTCTGACGGTGATGTAACCAAGCTTATATAATGTATTTATGTTAGGAGTATACACTCTTAGTGGGTGGATGTACAGATTGCGGAAGTTATAACAATTCGCCTTTATTCGTACATGTCGATTTTGACATTCTGCTGTGCAGCAGTAGCAGTGCTGCAGCTTTTTATGTGTACATCAAGACGGCTAAAACTATGGGTGTACATAAATATAGAGCAAATAATTTTTGCGTAGGTATCGCTGTGGCCAACTAGTATTTCCCAAACCGGAAAAAGCATCCCCAGTTTATGAAGGCAGAAGAGAAGTAGATAAATACGAAGAGTTGGATGAACTGATATCTGATCCTGACGAAATGAGGATGCAGGTTTGTGCTTTAAACAAGTCAATTTTTCATGAACTACGACTGAGAGTCATGCCCTATTTGATTCCTAGTAGTGGAAATTTGAAACCAATTATCCACTAACAATCTCGTGCCTTGTGTTAACAGTCGCTCATGATCCGAGAAAGAGTGCTCGGACCAGCACACCCCGACACTTCCTATTACATCAGATATAGAGGGGCAGTATACGCGGATGCCGGGCAGTTTGATAGATGCATAGCATTGTGGATGTATGCATTAAATATGCAACAGGTAATAATAAAGTGGGAGTAAAATAATCTTAGAAAAAACTCGATGTAGGCTATGTTGTTTTCAAGCTTGTATATGCATGCTTTCCAATTGATGCTGCGTACTGCAGTGTTAATACTGATGAAGTCCGCCACATTTTCTTTTTTATGCCAACAATAACCTCATCTGTATAGTGTCTGTTGTAGCTGCGATTTGTCAACTTGCCATGATATATTTTGGTGTGCGAGTATAACAAACATTGCGTTTCGTTTTGGCATTCTTGTTGTCTTACAATTTTTAGCGTCAAGCTCGATATCATTCATAATACATGGAAGGTGTTGAGCCAGCAGTCGTCGATTAGTACAATGACTAACTTGTCTAACTTTGTACACAAATAATTTCAGAGAATGCTTGAACCATTGAGTCCATTAACCCAAGGATCGTTCCTATCGTTTGCGGAGCTGTTTTGGTTTATGATGGGGGATAAGAAAAATACATTTTACCCCATGCCTTCTCTAAAATTTGACGATGCGTATGTGATCTTCTGGAAGGCTGTCCGTGAAGTAAGTTATTATTCTTTCTCATCAGCACTCACTCATTTCGATACTGCAGATGATTATAAATACTCGGGTCATTCATCCCATTTTTCATGCAACAGCCTTTTGCAATACGTGATTTGATGATAGAGTTTATTTGCGTTATTAAAGAGAATTTATTGGGTGATTTTGTGTAGATTGAAGTATCAATGAAGCATGCTGACAAAGTTGGTGGAAAGCATCGAGATTCTGTTTCCTTTCATCGTCTTTTAGTCATTAGTTTGCAAATTTTGACTGTACTCTTATCGATGAAGAAGGCGGAAAAAGAAGAATTTAAATTTCGTAAGGTAAGGTGCAAGGAAAAGCTGTTGTCAATAAATTAATGATACGGAGATGTTATATTGCCAACGTAAGATTGCCATCCGTCCTCTATTTCAGAGGACAGTCCTCCATTTCACCAATAAAGTCATCATATAGAAAATGTGTTCTATATGTCCTCGTTTTTTAAATTTAAAAAAGTGGAAAGCCAGGTTTAAATACATTTTTACAAAACCATGAATTATTTATCTTTCCTATAATTACGTATAGATTTTCATCACTTATATTTTGCTTATGCGTCTATGGTTAATACTACTAGGTAGTTCAGTGCGCAATATAGTGTCGACATGCTGAATTAGTAATATTTATTAAAAAACAATATAAATATTATGTTAGTATTCTGAGGCATTATTAAATATATCATGTTCGTGATATAGTTTTATGTTATGAAGTTATGACGTATACATAGTGTGATGCTGAAAACGAGAACAAAGGGGGCGACATTGAGCTAACAAACTTATGTCGAGCTATTTTACGAGATATTGTGTTGATAGATTTTACGGAAATTTACTTCTTACAATAATAGTAATAGTAATTTCTCCTGATGCGAATTTTCCCGAGGATAAAAAGTACAATACATATTTTAATGGGTCAGCATTCAGCATGCTCTATTATTTAGGTAAAATATGTAACTTACCCAGGTATATATTATGTGCTGAGAAATGTCTTCTGTTTGGGGGTCGGATAAATGGCAGGCTTATGTCAACACTACGCTATTTTTGTGAAGTCTATTATCAATGCAATTTCGGATGCGTTTTAAGTAATTTTAATGGTCGTTTCTGTTTATTGTGTTCCACAGACTGCTTATGATTTAGTCAAAGTCAACCCAAGAGGTACAGGAGGTTGGAGTCTGCTTCATATTGCGTCATCACAAAATTCAAGTGTTGGTAGATTTTCGATGAAGATTTTTCCATCTCCCAAAGTAAGTGCACTGCTCCTCTACTGAAAGAGTGACGTGAAATGTGTTTTATTATTGTACAGTACGACGTTAAAGGCACAAAGCTCAAATTCTTACAAACAAACAGGCAATGTTGTCTTGCAGAGTTGGAGTAGCCCTCTGTTTTTGTTGTTATCTTCTATCAGTCCGAATTCCTAATTTTCTCCTGTTCGTGTTCGGCTGTTTAGCTTCCTTCCGTTTTTCGTAAACATGTGTATGCATTTAGAATATTTGCAAAAATGGCATCTCAGACGTTGTAATTACCGAAAAGAACAAAGGAATTTTTGTTGGAGCCTTTTGTGTTGTATTTTTTCACAATGATGTGTTATTGAGTTTGCAGGTAGGTATGCAAATGTACATTTTGTAGAGATTTCACTACATTTTGGCGGATGATGAGGATAATAGATAAGTTGGTTTAGTAGACTGATCAGATGACATGCTTATTGTATTTGCGAAAATCTGTTTTTGGACGAGAAAAAGGATAAATATAACTTCAGCAGGCAAACAAGTAGGGAAGTCCCATGAAACAATTTGGCACTAGTTCAGGGATTCAGAGAAAGGAAGTCAACACTGCACATAGACGAATCGGATCCTCACCCCATAGGCTTGACATAGATATACGGAAGAAAATCGTCGCGTGATATGTATAAGTGTAAATCTTTAGGTGGATTTGTGTTACGTTTTGCGTTGTACAATTTTGTTGTGAGTTGTTGATACACAATGTCTCGAGAAAATTTGTTTTCATACATAGTTAGCACCTGTAACCCTAATGTGCCTAAATATCCGGAAGTGAATTTGAACCGTATAGCGAATTCTATGTAAAATGTATAATACGTGTAGTACCATAATGATCCAGCTGGGTTGCATGTGTACATCAATGTTTGAGAAGTCAGAACAACTAGTTGGAAACATAATATACACTTTTTGGACCATCAAATCACAAAGCGTTGCTTCATGCATTTTTCTTCCAAAAGTTTCCTATATATGTTCTTTGTATGATATGAACAAATTACACCACAGCTGTGAAATCTTGTAATGTAACGCAATGTAGGAAGTAAGAACCTCGTTTGCTTGTTTGCGTTTTCTTTCTTCATTAATTTAAAATTAATTATAATGACTTTGTAGACAATTTGTGTTTCCTCAGTTTGTGCGAATTTTTTTGAGCGAAAATAATTTGACACATGTCAGTTTTCAGTTATGCTTTCAAGTTTGTAACGTTTTTATTATCATCTTTTTAGACTGTTGAGTTTTTGGTGAGCGTGGGGGCGGATGTGAACGCTCGCGACGAAGAGGGCAATACTCCCCTGCACGTAGCTGCTGACCCGAAATCATGTTCAGTAGAATTGGTTCAAACTCTTTTAAGTCATGGTGCTCACTTGGATCAGAGGAACAATGCAAATAAAACGTTCGAGGAACTGGCCAACGTAAATACTTTCTACCTTGGTCGATCCTATGCCACACATAACCTTGAAATGCCTTGCAGCTCAGGTAGTATCCCGGCACAAAGTAAACTATCATGGACTGGTACCTGCCACATTGGAATCGTTTATACAGCTTCACTAAAGTATAAGAAATAATGAGACACGTTTAACGGAAGAAGTTGTGCGTATACTATGAATGACCTACTACAACGCTTGGAACTACATAAGACTTGACCTATGTAATAATATTATGTATGGATTTCAGTCGCCGTATCTTATGATAATCAAAGTAGCAATCTTAAAATATCAGTATGTATGTAAATTAACTATTATTACTGCAGCTTTGGTAAACATTTTGTTGAGTAAGTCATGTCATGGACTAATTATATGTAAGTATGTAACAATAAGTCACTATGTATGTAACTATTAAACTATATAGTGCACAATACGAATGTACGTAAATCTAGCAGAAGAAGTAAAAATATTTTATACGTTTTTGACTTGACGCCTTCCTTAGATTCTTCTCGTTCATTATAGAGGCATGAGGATGATCCAACTACCATAAATAATGTTAGTCTTTCCAACTTGTTTTTCTCTTTTGTATGTATAGTCTACCTTGGAACTTCTGTATAACATACTGTAATGTACTACACTCAAAAATGGAAGCCATATAATCAATATTGTTGTTTGTAATTGAAATAATCTATAATGTTATATGCATCGACATTTTAACTTGACTCATAAACGTCTTGTTTAAATATTTCTGTATTTGTATTATCGCTCTTTGCAAATGAAATATTTGTCAAACTATATATCGAAAAGTTGGAGTTCACGATTTAACTTTTAGTACCAATCAATACCTATTGTATATTATAGATTTTTAAAATGTTGTCAATTTTTAATGAACCGCAGGTCGAGTATATTGTGGAAGATTTACTACACGCCCTTGTCATTATAATAAATAGTGAGAAAGCGACATAATATGAACACTTCTTCTTACTTTCTTCTTACCTATCACTTAACAATCACTCTTATATGCTTTACTTTGTATTATAAAGAATGGTTTTTAGAATGTATGTACATTTTAGTAGGAGCTAACTACGCATCTCACAGAACTGAAGCCTTCTAATTAATGTGATTCATGTGAATTATTAGCCGCTATATATTACATAAAGATTCAGATACATTGTTAATTAATCTTACTAGACTTTTAATTGTTATTATTTTGGTAAACAGTGCGCATTTGCGAATGTACCTTTACGTGGAATGTATTTTGCTTCTTCATAAAATCAACTTCTAAGAAAAACCAACAAAATATTTCAACCGTTTTCAACCATTCTGTGGTGTTAGAGTCAATAAACCGTGATAAACTTGCAACGTACCTAAATGGGTATTACAACGTTGTATGTGCATTTCGTAAATTGTATGTATGTCAATAGAAGTATTGTAAATACGACCAATATCACGTTATTCCCCAAGAAAATTAAACTACAATAAAACTTGTAATAAGAATTAGTATTGTTCAAAAATACAAAATTAACCGAAATTAACAAACAGTATAATCGCTGATAGAAATACAGGAATAGAAACTGATTTTAATTTTTCAATCGTGAAAATGAAAGGTCAACAAGAAACTTTCATGAAGTCATACCTGTCGCATGTCACCCCATATCCTAAAACTAGGCAATACTTTCGTGTAAACTTGTAAAAATGAAACAATAATTGCACTTGAACGAAAATAAAGGTGTGTAGTTATGTAAACTTGCTTGTCGTTTGTGAATTTTGGAAAGCAGTACATGTGATAATGTAGTTGGAAATAGTTGTGTGGATAAATAATGACAAAAAACCAAGGTTCTTATGGTTGATGATAGAAGAAATTTCATAATAATCGCAATAAATATACACATACTCGGGTAAAACCTCTTTTGTCTTTTGTTTATTTTAGCATTATTAAAACAAATTAGTATTGTAAGCGCAGATTTTTTACCCACCATTCTTTCATTAAATTTGTAAGAATGCTTTTTTCTTGCTGGCTAGCAAATGAGAATTGAACAGCTTGGATCGACAAGTCGTAGAGTTGTTTTAAACTCAAAGGAATCAGGCTCAGCATTTTTTTATATTCAATGCTTAACGACGTTTTAAATACCCCAGAGTCATCAGTCTACAAAAATGATAAATCTCAATCTTACTTTTATATTCAGAATAAATACAGTGAACATAGATCCTTAGCTTTAATACTTTCTTACACAAATTACAAACGGCAAAGCCTCTTCATGAAGGATCTTAACAATGTGCGTCTCAATTGATTTACATACCCCACTGACAAGATTGGATGATATACAGCATTCTACGAACAAAAGATTAGCATGTTAATTACTGCATCCCGGAAGTAATTATTTTTCATCAACAAAATTTTGTCATCAAACTACAGACAAAAATCGCAAAATACCTATTGGGATCCTCTTTTGTAGCACTTTTCCCCAAAGTTGTTCCGTCCCGCCATACAATGAATGGAGGAATTGGCCATGTCCAACTCGTTCCGGTCCAAACTCCATAAAAGCGAGACCTTCATCAGGGTTGATTATCTGTACATACGTCGGGATCAGAGTTTAGAGAAATTAACAAAATGCCAACAACGACATACATATAACAAATTGAACAAAAATCTTCAACAATCCTCCACCTCAGGAAGATGACAACTGATTTTTAATCCATTATTTCTAGCTTCTTGCATTACACGAACAATCCAATTTGCATGTCCACAGCGAGGATCGCCACTCACATCAACGCCAACAACATCCGAACAGTTTTTGCGAATTTCATTTGCCAGTTTAACGGTTTCAAAAGCATCCGCCTCTCCATTTTTACGATCAATACTAATTAATAGCTTGACAGATATTGGAAATCGTGCCCGACAATCCCTTGATCAATGCAGGAAAAAATATTAAACGACGACGATGAAGCATGAAGGTCATTCAAATCACTCTTCTCCTCAACACCCAATCATTTTTTCGTTATCGTTATGTACCTACTGTATTGCTTTTATTACTGTTTCCAAGTACGTTGCTTTAGAGGGAATGTTATGAATCTTTTTCGGGCTAGTCCGTATTTCCGCGTAAACAACATTGTCCCGAGCAAATTCTGCTATAACATTTAGTGTAGCCACATATAAAATCCTTGTTGTTCGAATCACTTCATGGATTTTCGAAAATGCGTCCCAACATCTAACACAAGAATTTAGAATGAATTCCTTAGAAATTATGTAGGTCTACTAAGGTAGCATCCAAAATCATCTCAATATGTATACGTTAATAGGGGAACGTGTTCGTTAAATTTTATACTCTTTCAAGCTTCTAGTTCGATTTGATTCTTCGTTAATGGAAGCATTCGTTGGGAGTGCTACAGACGCCATCAATACACCTCCATCGTCCATATCTGGAAACACTGTAGTATTTTGTTGTAGTGGTTCTTTAAGTACGTCATCTAGATTGAAAGAGGACATTTGCATTTGGTACGAAAAATGAACTTTTGTTTCTATTTGTGATAACAATTGTCGGGCAAATTAAGAAAGCTTACTTTCACCAAAAGTTTTCAGATGCTTTAGTAGCTGTTCACTTATTGATCCATTTAGGTGTGCATGTAATTCCTGTAAAATACCAATGGGATGGGACTTTAAAGTTTAAAAGCTATTGTTATCTGCTATTGTTTCTGATGCTGTTTTTTGCTTCCCCAATGTTTCTGTCAGGAATGATTTCTTCATGAAGAAGAAAACAAGTGTACAAATTGTACAGTAAAATATACATTACTACAGCATGTGGAACAATGACTGTCGCATACTATTATTACATGGAAGGAATTATCAATTATTGTATGATTGTGCGGTGTACGAAAAACTAATTTTTCTTGTTTCTACAACCGGCTTTTTCGACGACTGTTTGTGTGAACATTGTGCTAGTCCGTATCATACCAGTCAAAATAGAAAGTTCTCCGAGAATCATTCTAGAAGTTCTGAGTTTGAACTCATCTAGATATAAAATCTTTCGACTTGTATCAGTTCATGCGCAGGAACTTTAAAAAAATCAAAATTACTTCAGCCGTACTTCATTGCAATCCTCTTTCACTTTTAAATTTCCCATACTTAGGAATCCGAAACGAATTGATTTTTGAATATTTATTATTAAATTGTTTTAATAAAATTAGTATAAATCATGAAAATCCACCTACGGAGGGACAGACACCGAAGTCAACAAATGACTTCGTGAAGAAATTTGTAGCATTTGTATGCACATTTACCTGAAGGTATAAAGACGTCTGATTTACAGTAACGGTTGTGCCATAACGCGTAATAATAATTATTAATTATAGTTAATATTAATGGATTAATAATAATTGCAAATTGCATAATCATGTCATGGGTATGGGGTCCTGGCTGTGATGTGGTGCAAAAGTAACTCTCCCGTCATGCACCTTCTATCACCTTAAAATTCATTAATCGTTCATCGCCCTGATTAATTGTAGGGAACTAAACTTATCAAATTCTGGGAATAAATAGCTAAAGCTATGCTAAAAGAATGGATTTCCTTATTTTGTATTTTCCCAAAACCACTAAAACTGTATGCCAAATGTATGCGTCGCAGGATAATCAAGGTCCACGATGAAATATAAAAGTAAAGGCAACGCAAATATTTCCTACCACTTTCGGCATGACTGCTACTACATCTCCGCACGACTCCAGGTTATCCATGATGTATTATCGTCTAAAAGCGATTATTTTATACAAAAACTGAAAATCCGCCTGACGAGTTCAACGCCTTGTAAAGACGACACGTTTATAAAAACCATTCACTTTTCTTCATTCCAGGCTGAACATTTTACAGTCACAGTCTGTCAACCAACATAACATAGCAATTTTGTGGCAAACACCCACTGATAGTTTTCCTTGGCAGTAAAAATTACCGTATATTCTCACAACTCCGAATTCGTCTCGGTAAGGGACCTTGTCTCGGTAAATAGGTTTAGACTAACGACATATCAAGCCATGTGGAACTTTCTCCAGTTAAGTTTAAAAAAACTTATCCAGTCGATATGACTATCTTGTAAGTATTAACTTCGTCCAATTTCTATTTATAGTTAAAGTTTACAGTTGCTAACATGTGTGCATTTACAGCTTGCCAACTACAAAATAATTTGAACTATTTGTATTGTTTTCGTATATAAGGATACATTGTACTACACGCAGGGTTTTGATTATGTCACAAGGATGAAAATCACGCATATTTATTGTAATGAATAGCACGTAGCATGTAAACGTACCTTTCCTTCTTCTGTTCTTGTAGAGTAGTATGCATTTTGTATACTTCACTCATCTTTCATCTTCCGTGCAACTTCCACATTTGCACTACTGGTATATAGCCTTTTTTATTTCAGCTCATATATATATTGTGTAAAGATCTACCTACAGCTGAAAATCAACTGAAAATGCAAGATATTATCCTGCTGCTCACACACGCACAAGGTTTGCGGTAACTGCTTGGCATGCAATTTGAACCTTGGATGTCTTGGAATAAATAAACCATTTGCAAAAAATGTAAATCTCCAGAACGCCTCTGCGAAAGCAACGTAACTTTTATGAGCTTTTCGCACCTTGAATTATCAGGATCAGCAGCATCCTACAGCAGTGCATATGTACTGTTTACAAACACAATACTATCACTTGTTTCAAAGGTACAGAGTTTAAATTCTCATTGTAACCGCTTCTAAAATCGTTGCCAACTATAGACTTTTCTAATAGGACCTAGTATTTAAAAGACGTCGAATAAAACGATGCAAATGCATACCCATTTTACTTATAGCAATGCTAGTTAGCATAATGACTTAAAGTTGTGCTGTGTCATTAGTCATTAATTACCGAATTGAGCATTTTAAACGCACTACTGCCACTACTGCATATTAACTTTCATTTATTTCACTTCAAGTATGTAGCAGTAGATCCAACCATCCAAGCAGCAGTAGGGCCCGATGGCCCACCAATATGCCGGTGGCCCGGTGTCCAACCAATAGGTCGGTGGCCCATCAATATGCTGGTGGCCGGTG
>JAHZNE010002934.1:0-14439 GCA_027744055.1 Callyntrura sp. NNG-2020 | reverse complement strand
TATAACAGATAAGTATCGTGTCAAGCCCTCCAATAGTTTTAGCTAAAGATAAATATCTTATCTTTATCTTAGCTTTATCTTTATTTGAGTCGAGGTAGATAACAAACTCTGCTCCTAGGTCTATGCTATTTAGAAGGGATTACTTCTAAGAGGTAGAAAAACATCAAATCTTGGCTGAAGAATAATCATCCCTGCTTTATCAACAGTTTCTATTCCTGCCAAAGTTGAGAAGAGGCCCAGTGAAGACACTGAATTATTGACCTAGTACTTCCAGCCTTTCCCCACATCTTCACCGCATACAATTTTCGTAAAGACTTGGCAAATAGTACGTAGTTACGGAAAGAGCAGACATAAAACGGGGAAAACAGGTTCTCTAAGAAGTACGTCGAGATAACTGCATCGACAACACACTTGAAGAGATTTTGTGCAGAAATCCTAGGATGCACTACGGCTACTACTACATATACGTGGATTGAAACGATATCGATTTTCCTCATTTAATTATTCATTTTAATATCATATAATGGAAGGGTGGAAGCTGGCTTGTTCTTTTATAAATACTTTATCTGGGGTACACCAAGAGAAAAATATGTAGATGCTAGATGACGGACAAGCTGGGTTTTCTTACAAATTTGAAAACATAAAATGGGTCAAACCACGGAGTGGAACGGAGTTAACAGATGGAGTTGAACTATATTAGATTTTGACCATACGGATCTTCTGGTGTTGTTGTTTTTGTTTTCCAGGGAGGGCCTATCGTGGTAGTAGACAGGTCGGGGAAAGGAAATAATCCCCTTTTGGGCAGTCGAGAAGATTCCATCGGAAGTATTTTTTTTTATATTTAGGGCTACGCTCCAGAACAGGTTTATTTTGCAAGGGATAGTGATGTAATCGCTTTGTAGGAAAGGAGCCAAATGGTGGAGTAGTCCCTGAATCTGTAACCTTGATACGCATAGTGCCCTAATGTACCTGTAAAGCCCTTGTGTAATTTAATCAATAATTTATATAAATAGATGATTTAATTAACTTAACTGCCTTAACTTGATTAACTGCCACAGCATGTGAATGCTAAAAGTAGGTTATGTAAGCCGTAAATTTGCCAGTGCATATGACCACGATAACTTGCGTAGAAATTGCGGAATGTTGCCTCAACTTGGTGTGCAAATTGTAATTATCTCAAGGGAGTGTCTCTTATTGAAATTCAAATTGCAGAATCTATAAGCAATATTACCACACAGTTAGAAATTATAATTGTACACTGATGCAATCAAAGCGTTGAGTTTTATGAATAAACTATGCCCATTTGAATTCACATGCCAGTTTAGTTTTTATTGTACGGTTGCTTATATCGTAGCGCCAGTGTTAATTATATGGCTAAGACAAGAAAGTTGCAGTCTTCCCAGTCGTTATAACTAAACTTTCGGCTATTTTATGGTGTTATTTTTTCTGAAGATGAAGCACACGAATAAGCGTTTAAACTGGGGTAAATGAAAATTTTATACACACAGTCGCTGTGCCAATTTCCAAGTTACCCATTCATTTCAAAGGTTCCCGTTTACGAACATATAATATGTTAGATAAGTATACATATTAGTAGCTTGACCTTCAAAAAAGTTGCAAGCAAAACAATAGCTAATGTCTGCAACAAAACAGCTATGTTGCGGTTTGCATGTATGCACATGGAATAAATGATGATATTTCGTATAAACCAATGTAAGCAGTTTTGGCTACAAGTTTTACCAAGAAGTAAAACCCCAATGGAAATAATTTTTGCGATGTCGCGAATAAAATCTTAAAATGTGTGGAGACTTTGATAGCGAACCACGTGTAAACTGTGGCAGAAAACACAAAAATCCACTTGACAAAGTCTAGATTGAAGATAATTGAGGGTAACAGAGTAAATATTTAGTATATGCATAGAGGTGAAGTAGAGGTATGATGCTTATACTGGTAGAGGGTTTCGTTTAAAAAAAGTAATGCCATTTTGCGTTGTCGCTGAAACCAATCCAGAATAGAAAATTTTAATTTAACCGCAAAACCATTTTGTTGGTTTCGGCGAGTGTTGACTGCAATTCCCATCGTATGTACGTTTTACATGAACGTGATATATCCAACTTGTTGCAAACATGACATGGCATATGAAGCACCATTGGTAAAATGTAGAATAAGACAAGTAATTTGTATCTGGTTAATATGTTAACTTGATATACTTGACAAATCTAGACATGAAGATATATAAGATTGTGATGTAGTTTTACCTAAAGGCTATGATTCTGGCTACAGTGGCTACGATTAAATAAAGAGACTCTGGCACTACTGTATGTTTTTTGTAATTCTGACTGCGAACAGAATTGTTCCACTGGCTGTTCCTAACTTCAATGTTTTAGCGTAATGTGACCTTGTAAAAAATACAAATGTATATCGTCTATCTTACAAGGTATAGTATTGGAGTGGTAGGAATATTGAGGTAAAAATGTAAATTCTTCTATTACTTTAACCGTAGAATTAAAATCAGACGGGATTTTGAGGTTTTCAAGTCTGTCAGTAAATGGCGAAAAGATATTTTTTAAATTTGTAATTACGAGCAAAATTTAGATTTGAATATAAAAAATAGTCGGGAAAATAAAAATGAAAGTTATTTTTTTTACTGCAACCATTGCTTTTGAAAAAGTAATAATGTAATATAAATGAAACCTTTCATGTATTTTTTAAAACAATTGTATACAAAAATTGATAAGAATACAGATGACTACATATTTTTCTTTGCAACATCTAAAATTTGAAATTACTATGATACTACATATGCTATTTACATAGTTGCGTTTTATAGTAGTGTTTGTGGAATTTCAATTCTCTGTTCAAAATTATACCAAAATTGACGTTTTGTTTACCTTGATTTCGCTATCATCTAAATACTACACCTTGTTAGTAGGACAGTTTTCAAAACTGTATCAAAAATCAAAACTAATGATTCTTGTTTATGCGAACGTAACTTTTATTATGGCGAATACAAATGACCGTACAGCGACCGTGTCACTAGCTGGTCGTACGTAAATTTTTATCTACGTTGACAAACGGGGCAAACCAGACGACAACGATACATCTAAATGTCTGTTAAACGTGCTACATACATACTCTCTAGAATATAGAATCTACCCGTATTAGTAAAAGGATTTATTTCCTTTTGAAACTGACAATGAAAAAGAGTCCAATTTAAGTTTTGGAACTAGCTGTAGCCAAAGTTTGCTAGAGGGAAAATAACATTAATTCTACGGATTATGCATAATAAAGTTTCCACTTTACTCTTTCAAGTTACCTTTTTTACCGGAAATATAAGTGAATAAGACTAAAGTTTCTTCTGTATAGATTTTGCGTAGTATTCTCAGGTAGGAAACAGAAATTGTTGGTTTCATTAAAGTATTATCACTTGATGTTAGTGATGCTACTTTTATATCCTTATTCATTTTGTTAGCCTTTCTCTATTAGAATAAAACATCCAAACTTGAAGTTTGACTGTGCCTGTGCCGCTTGAAACTATTATTGAATCGCGTTCCTGCGAATACATACTGTCGTTCTGTAAATTATTAATGTTCTGTAAACATGGCTCCAACTCTTCCTCCTCCATTTCGCACACACGACCATGCATACTAAGGTGCATCATAAAATTTCATCATGCGAAGGCGTGTGGATAGTTTTGAATACACGAATTTTGGTAACCGTCCGGTTGTTATGCGTGTTTTCATGTTGTAACACCTGCATGCCAATTTATCCAGCATATTTTGTCATATAGCAAGGAAAACAGAAAGTTATTTCGTTGGAAATATAAAGTTAACCATATAAAATTTAATATTTCCGATGTCTTAAAAATGCATATCTGTGCCCTTCTACTGTCAAGTGGAGAATGTTACTTGAGGTAAACAAAAGTCATATTCGCGTCACTCTTTTTTCAAGGATCCACGATAAAATCATTTATGACAATCCAATTCATTAAATTATCATTATCATCACGGTCTACCACGTCGCGTCTAGGTACCTTTTCACCCGACATCTTTACTTACTTTATTTAATTATAGAACAAAATTAGGGACTTAATTTCCTCTGTGCAGTGGGGTGCAATCTGTTAGATAGTTCCTCCCTGTACTAGCAAGTAGCATTCATGAAAAATAAGCTCCCAAATGAAATGGAAAGTCTTTAATATCTTCAAATGTATATAAATTACATTTCAATGTTTTGCATATAATTTTGCATACCTCTACGATTTTACAATATATTTTACAATTCGAGAGAGAACCATATAGATTCAGAACATTTTGCTCCAGACTTTTTTCTTCATCCCCTTCAAGTTAGGTATCTCTAGTCTCTGTCTCTCCCATTTCCCCTAATGTAATTATGCGCTTTATTTTGTTGGGTATGCATTTTCGTACGTACGTTTCAAAATTTCTTAATGAATTCCTCCCTTTCACCATTCACCAGCATCAAAGCTTCCACTAGATATGTATCGCACTCTAAACGAGTGCCATTTTAATAAAGTGTTCAGCAGTTGCTCCCAATCTACTCGCACCCGTGCCAAAACTACGTCGTCTGCAATTCTGCTAATGTAAGAAGCTTAAACAAAAAATAATCGACAGAAAGTCTGGCATAAAATTTGAGTGAAATATGGACGGTGAGCATATATTTCTCTTTTTTTTATAAAAAAAAATAAGGAGTCAAAATACAACGTGCAAACACGTTTACGTATGTCGTTTTATGCAACATTTCTACGTCTTCAGCAAATTGTAGTTTTTGTCATGCAAACTGACGTCTTGAAGGATACCACCTGTTTCCATTTTTCCCATTTTTGCGACGAGCAGCAAAATTTACATTTTCAACCTTTTATCGCCATTACCACTACAAACTAGACTTTTCAAACCCAATTTCACTCGGTCTAAGTCAAGCTGACACTACCTTTCTTTCATATATTTTTGCCTAAAAACCGTGTTTCTTTCAATTTCGTTGTCATCTGCCATTTCTACTTTATTTTTGCTAACAGTTTGCTTACCATTGCTCATTCCATCTTGTACTGTTCTGTAGGACAATATTGTCCGTTTCCTATTTATTACAATATGAATCTATACTATTCTATATTACACTTTTTAATAATATCGTCCGGAAAATAAAACTAGAATAGTGACAGCATTCCACTCACTGTTTGTATTACAGTCAGTAGCTACACAACAGATTTGACTTGAAATCCTGTTCGCAATTATTACCCACGACACTTGTGACTGCGCGAGTAGCGGCCAAAATAAAATATTGAAGTAGGGAGCATTTAATGTTGCCATGAATTTCATAACATAATTCATCATTTTCCCCCATCTCCATAAGTTCATGCAAGCTATCATCACTGTTATTACTGGCTCTACTCCGTCTGGTAAAATTGCAACTTTTGACAACTGGTGGTGCTGCTGCAAAGATTTGTTGGGTGTTAGTTGCCACCCCACCACCCCATCTTAAGATAACATTCTTCAAACATAAAATGGGGAAATAACATCCTCTTCATGTTTATCGCTTCAGGGACTTACTTTGTCAATATATAGACTCCAAAGGCGGTAAAAGCTAACGTCCCTTTGTTGTTTTCATAGTAAAAATAACAATAAAGAACAACAAAGTGCCTAATAAAAGTTTGCCTTGCCGAAGGCCAAAACTGTTTGTAAAAGTATTTTTATTTCCTTTCAAGTCGTGTAAAATGTAATTTATTTTCTGTCTCGTCATGTGTTACTCTTAATGCTTATACTACCACCCCCGTGAAAAAAAATCAAACTATTCACTCTCAATGTTCATCTTTTTCAAAGAGAGTGACGAAATTGAATGTCGTTCAACTTTGTTATTACCTATTTGACAAGTTTATGCTATATGCTTTCAACGAAGTGCCCTAGGACATACGACAAAAATAAATAGCCATTCTCTAACCAACCTAAAGATCCAAACATGAAAGATTTTAAAATTTAATCAGTTTTCTTCTGAATTGGCCATTGGCGGAATTTTCCTGAAAGTATTTGTAGACATACATAATCAAATTTGAATGTCAATATCGCACAAGTATTTTTTTATTAAATGCGCCTGATTAGCACTAAAACTAAAACATTTGGATGTAATACATGTACAGCTTCTATATTTCTTACTGTTGGAAGATACAATTTGCTTGAATGTAGGATTTTACATGGAAAAAGTGTTACTCCCTCAAACTTTTCATTGCCATCAAAGCAAATCAAAACAAATGTTGATCATATTTCGATAATAAAAATACTATGCTGAATGACAAAATAGCAGTCAACCTTATAATTAGATTAGCGACTGTGCATTTCATGAGATATAATATTTGCCAGTCGAAAGATTGGTTGAAAGTTTGCTACATGATCAATTGATCAAACAATTTACCAAGTTAAGCTTAATGAGTTTAATGATCTGTCATTAGGAACTTACAAAAGTTGGGATACCTTCATCTGTCATCTCCTCTGTTATCTTTACCTGCCACACCTGATTACATTTTGTTCTGGGATTGGATGAAACTAAACTAAACTAAACAGTTAAATATCCCGAAGACCCGCAACTCAGACCATTGCACATGATTTCAGGATAATCCATAGTAGAAATGAAGGCACTGCACTCGCATACTTCTGAAATAAGTAGTGTTCACCCAAGGGTAGTAGGATGGGGGAATTGGAACACACTACATATGTTTGTAAGGCATTTTAAAAACTTTGGCTCGTCAAGTTGAATTTCCTCATGACTGTCGCACACTACGAGTTTGTTCAAAAAATTTACGTTTGCACCACCAAAGAAAGAAGTGTTGGTATGAGAAAATTAGGTCTAGGGATTCACATCATATGTGATTGATGGCAAATATAGGTACTGGGTAGCTTAGGTAGGCTAGCGATGGTGTTAACAAGGAAAACGGAAAAAAATGATGCCACAAGAAGAAAATTGTAAATCATGAAAGTTGAGAATGAGTTAACGACAAATTCTTCACTTGACGGCCACGTCGGCTCGAGAGTGAGTGAAGGGGAACGAGTTTGGGTGATTGATAGCAAACAAAGAAGTGGAGAAAATCTCGACAGAAAAGAGAAAGAGCAAGGTTTCTTGCAAGCGTGGAAGTAAATATCGAGGGGAGATTTGAGAACGAAATTTATGTTGCTAAGCTCTAAACACAACATGAATGAATGACAGAGACAAAATTCCCCCCCCCTGATAAACTCCACCAGGTGGAGATATTCGAGAAGTAAAACATTGTTTTCCGGGCACAACATTGACACGCCGCGACGGATGTTGTGTAACCACCTAAATTGCCTTCATGTTTTATTTGCTTATGGAGGTGGTGAATGGATGTAATAATGAATTCGTAGGAATTCCAAAATTAAAGAAGAAACTTTGCGCCTGGGCGTAACGTATAATGTAACTTTGTAGATAAAACTTGGATTGTGGTTTACTGTTTGTTTCTAGTTACCTACGTTTGATGTTCGTTTCCTCAATGGTATATGCCTATAAAAATTCAATAATGGGAAAAAATGAATAAAACTCCACGATCCCGCTTAATACATACTTATTTGTCTTTCCCTCAAAACATTCTTTCTTCTTAGATCTCTACCTCGGATTTACCCGTTTCCCCGAAATTATTAAACAAATTGCTTCTTCATTCATGCAAAGTCTATTTCAAAGCCTAGTGATTTAAATCATAAGTAGGTACTTTCCAAATGGTTTCTTTTCATTTCCTTGATATCATCCAATTCTTTAGAATATAGTACGGTTTCAGTATAGAGTTCCAGCTTTCTCCCAGGGAAGTATTGGGTAAGAGTCTAGAGTCTGTCTATCACAGCTCCTTTCTTTATGTTTTCAGGTTGTGCTTAAATTTGGCTTCAGCCTTCATCTCCATAGACGTAGTCGTGTTTTTCTATCCGGTTTAGGCACATAATGTTTACAATGGCACACTGGTTTTGAATAAGTTTTTAATGTCTTTTGTTCCTTGTAACTTGTAAAACAATCTATTATTAGCATTCAGCATTACGGAGTGATATTCATAATGACATTTTTACTTAGATGGGTATTTTTGGTTCGGAGAAATGTTTTTAATCAAAATGTGTCCTTTGTCATACATGGGATTATCCCAAAACAAATTAGGTATTAAAAACATTAATATTGTGTGGTACAAACAAAGCGCAAAAATTACGCCAATGCAGATATACATTGATAAAAAATTAAACTTTTCCATTTGTCAACAGTTTCATGTGATTACATTTAGTAATATAAACGAACGACATACGCACGTAGATGCTAGATGCACGACATACAAGCTAGGTAGTTTTGAGAACTTGTAATGTTTTGATGAGATATATGGTAATATTTTCATATACTATTTTCAAGATATGGTATTATATACAACTAGAGACATCATGCCACCAGCCTACATCTACACCAGATACGGTGGAAAACTCTTTCAATTTTTACCACGCCTTACGGATATTACAGCCGGAGCCAAAAGAGATTTACTTTTAACTTTAGTTGTAAAATAAAAAAATAAGCTTTTAAAATCCATCCAGGCGGAGATTCAGCGCCATGCAATATATTTTCTGTGTGATATAATGTAGAAAATAATATAACGACAATTAATCTGTTCCTCCAAACCAATCTTCAAGTGAGTTTTGTCTCCAAAAATGTTTGCTACTTTTTGTAGTTTTGGTAAAACTGCTATTTACTTAGGTCTCGAGATTTCATTTTCGTAGAAAGCACTTTGCCCCCTACGAGTAATCCGTGATTAGACATGGCAATATCATTTGTATTTGTATCCCTATTCTTCACAAAGAAAAAACTTGTCTATAAAATCGGAGAAGCGGAAAAGGAGAGGAAGAAATTATATACTTCAAAGAGAAAGTTGCAATAGCAACATTGATGAAAGTACATTGTACCATTAACAATAACCTATTCAAACTTTTCAAATTCAGTTAGTCAAGATGTTAAAAGGGAGGAGGGCACGGGGAACTTTCAAGAGTTGATATTTTTGACAGAGCGGAATTGTTCAGAATGGTTGCAAAATTCAATGGGGGCGTATTTTACTTACACATTCTCAGAGGAGAGGAGTAGCAGCTGTACCTGAGGTTTCATCCAATTTTTATATTTTTGAAGCAGAATTTATTGTAGGGTGTCCTGTCCAAAACAGAATTATTCGTTGCCATGGGGATATCATGAAACTTGAAATCTACATATTAATAAGTAAATAACTAAGTACAAAATAAATCATCAGTGCTTTCATTACATAACATTCCGTATTTCAGACTTGGGAAAAAGTTTGTTATTTTAACATTTCACCGTTTATGGTTTGGGTTCTACACTTGTCGACTTGTACCTATTGCGTGGAGATAACTCGGTAAATAAAGTTATATCTGATATTGTGACGAAACAAAAACTACGCAATGCCAGTTTCCATGCCGCGGGCATGACAACTGGAATCATCACACAATTTAAATAGTCGTGTTTACTAAAAGTTTTAATGTTGTTTAGCTGTTTTCATGGGAAAATAAATCGGTATAATCCTCCTTTGGGGAAAACTACTGAAAGCATATGCTTCAAAAACTATTTCTCTGTAAATTTTCAAAATTTTTTGTGCATTGACAAGTTCGGGGGCCTTCCACCCCCCATAATTCCTACCATACCTGTCAGTTTGGTCTTATTTACAATAGGGTATATTCCAACAGCCTTAGATATATGCTTTGCCAAGTATGTTTGAGGGAATATCATCAACTCCTTTGGTTGAGCGTTATCGTGACAGACAGACAAACATACTGATCGCATAAAGTACTTTCAGCATTAAAATGTTTTTCGTAGCTAATAAAAGGTCACGAAGTTAGTTTACAAGATGTTTTTATATAATTATACACGACTGTTTGTAACAAACAGTCTTTCAAACAAATTTCGCTGAGGTTTTCCGTTTTGGTACTTATGGAATACAGCTTGCCGTCATAAATTTATATTTTCCGTTGTTGAGAAAAATGACCGACAGGGTAAATGTACTAGAGGAGATGAATTATGTAGTGAACTTTAGGTATTCATTTGTGAATTATGAAAATGAAGTAAACATAAGTTTACGCCATAGTGATTGTATAAATTGCTGATTGGCTAAGAATTAGCATTTTAAGAACTCCTGTTCATTGCTTACAAATTAAACTTCACATAGCGCATCGTCTAACAATGACACTGTGGCACATGACATGACCTACAGATTTTTGGCCAACTCCAATTTACACGGGTGGAGAGTTGTACCATACGTAATTTGTACGTTGTTTGTACCTACTCCCATGCCAAACATGTGGTAGAGAAAGCATGGAATTCTCCGACGCACAAATGGCAGGTAAAAAGGATGCTGAAATGCTTTTCTAAGTTATCCTAGAAATAGCTACACCCCATTCCAATGTCAAGTTCTATAAATTTATGTTAAAAAAAACAAGCAGCCAACGATGTTTCTGCAGTGATTGTGACGTCAAATGCAAATTATCAATAGGTGAATATTATTGTTACATGCTTTCCTAATAATGCAATTATAAACACTGCACCATTCGTGATCCCATATACCGAAGAGTCGAAATGCATGTGGCCGTCGCCAATTTTTTGATGTTTTATACTGCCTATAAAATACACCTTCAGTTTGATTTCAAGATGTATATATAATTTCAAGCTGGATGGACGTGGGAAGGTCTTGGCATTGGAAACAACTCGGAACCGTTTCGGAATGTTACGTTTAATGGAGAGAAATATACAGGATAATGCTGACATTGAGACTTTTCACTTTGAAGATCGCATAGCAGCATATATTTTCAAGTGCGTAGTAATACAAAACCGCTCTCCTTTCATTCACGAACCACCAACAGACCGTTTAATCATGGATGTGCTACACGTTTTTAATAGCAGTTGGCAGTAGAATCTATACCGTTGTATGATAACCGACGCTGAATAAAGAATTCTATTTTGGACGGGAAAAATTGCAACTGACAGAAACTTCAGCGAGAAAAATTGTAGGGAAAATCTAACCCGTCACACGAGCTAGAACACTTAACCGCTCGCTGTGATAGCCGATAAACTAGAAAAGACTTCATGCCGACTTGGTCTGACTCCTGCGATATGAATGAGTACTTGTGAAGTTGTAGTTATAACGCGAACTCAATTTTCCGAGGCTCGACTCAGCATTTTCTGAACGGCTGTTTATCAGCGATTAAATATCGCTTTTTGGTATAATGATGGCGGTTTAAATTTCACGTTACTGGTTACTTGAATATATCAATGGCGGAGAATTATCATTTTACTTTCGTATTGTGAAGCGTCTTCATATTATGCGTTCTCCTCGCACCCTCCGACCTTCATACGAATTTTTCACAATGCACATCTTTTGCACATTTTCCGACATGATTTCTCACAGCGGTACGCGAAATATATTATGATGATAGTAATGATAATGCGTTATCCCTACTAGATTAAACTCTGCTATTGCATAGGAGGCTTTCCACCTTTACTTTTATCTGACTTCGTGTTTTAACATTGCCAATATTTCAGACGGGGTAAAAGCTGCCGGTTTCAAAACCCATGTGTAAGAGTTTTTACGAGCTTTACGGTTTTTATGAGCTTTAACGATTTATGATGGGTAGTGTTAGTGTGAGTATATTTTATATATTCATATCTCTCCCATTTCCTATGGCCCAAAACAACATTTGTCATTGATGTCACAGTAGTTAACTAATTTGAGTCAAACATGGTATTCCTGTAACGGTACATAGGAGATACGGGATACCCATGTGCCAGATTTCAGCTGATTGGATTGTATTTTAAATATTACATTAAATATTGTATGTTCACTTTCGGGGTTCTACCTTTGAACTCTTCCGAACTGTAGAGGCCATAGCTGCCACATGGCAAAACGGTATATGTTTCATGTACGAGATATCGTGATGAGACTGACTCAATCTGTCGGCGAGACGGCAAGGGTTAACATAACATGCATATATACGTAACGATTCCAATAAAGTACACTAAAATGTAGCGTAATAATATGCACGCAAAACTGAGGTTCCCGTGAACATGTCTTTTAATGTGAGAAGCTCGTTGAGCAGATGTGCTGTACGAAGAAAATCGTGAAATGCAACTTGCGATAGGAAACCATGCAAGAGCCACTTGGCAAGCACACTTCACTTCTTGAGAACAACCACGTCTTGGAGACGCTGTATCCTTTGTTCAAATATTTAATCCGCTTGATTCCCTTCGCGAGTGCCTAGCTGGAGTGTTGATAAATTTACGTTTTTATGGAATACTAATGAGGGGCTATGGTGAAAAAGTGGAGAACTTGCCAGAAGCTGACGAGACTCGAATCTGTGTGTGTACATAAGAATATATACAAGTAACCTTGCAAGTAACGAGACGAAAATTTAGATTCAATGAACCTTAAAATGAACTATAAGGTAATTATAATGATTCGGTCGGATGAAATTCAGAACAATCAGAGGCAACAGTAACGAGGATGATCACTAAATCTAAGTGTTTCTGGAATTATTCTATAGAATCCATGCAGGAATGTACTCTCCTTGCCCATATTTATTTTTTTTACACAATTTTATTTTTAGATGGATCTCCTGTGTTACATAACTGGTATCATTTACCATTTTAAGNCAATTATCCATCACGATAACAACGGAAAAATAGGCGCAATGGGAATTCTCCTTGTTGTCGTGAGTGTTATGGTAACGTCGCGTCAGTTTGAATAAGGGGAAGGTTGGAAACAAACACCCTCGTTAAGTGTCACATGTCATAGCGATAAACACGTGTTCATACGTCGGACAAAATAACAACCAGTAGTTAAGGAAGAGCTTGCCTGTATTTTTTTTAGTAAATATGCAAGGTTGAATACAACGGTTTCCTTAGTCTTGACCCTCTCCCGTGACAACCCAACATACAGCGTCAGCCCAAAATTGCATCGTGATACCTTTTTCACGAAACACTCGAGACGTGAAAGTTAATGATAGGAGGGATCCATGATGACTAATGAAAACATTCTGGGTAACTTCGCTGTCGTGCATAATTTAGGGAAGCCTTTCTACAAATCATTTGTTAGGAAACGTTTTTGGAGGTAACATTGAAGGGGTGGGATGCACCATTTTTATAAACACAAAATGGCTGGGATAAATACGGACAAATAGAATAAAACAAATGACAGATATCTAGTCACTCTGAAACTGAAATATTTATGCTCGAATGGTTTCTCGCTGTCTGTCGGTCGGTCGAGTGATGACAAAAGGAACTCCTCCTTGAACAAAAGTTTGCTTTTATACAAAGTTGTATGGAATTTTTTCAGTTCTAAAAACAACACCGTACAAGCTGAGTGGTGGTGATCTGGTTATGGTGCTGGATGGTATCCTGCATTTTTTTGTATTATGTAGAACAGAGTAGAAATAAACCTTTTTTAAATTGTGAGCAAAGGCTAGCAATGCTTAATTTGCAATCTTGGACATCTGATTTGACTTTCCGAACTTTTCCGAATGGAGCAACTTATCTAAGCTATTCACTGGTGAAAACAGAATTTGAATAAGTTCAAACGCTCATGATTTATCGTGGCGTCGGAGCAACACGCCACTGACATCCATCACGGACAAAAATCTAGACGGCCGCCAGAGTCAGTCCTAATTCCTAATATAAAAAGCAAATAACCAGCAGGACATGAAACTGAACAACTCATGGGTGGCAAAATTCATGTGACATGCTATCTCAGCCAACAAACACGGAGAGTTGCATAACGAGAAAGAACCTGTAGAACAGCAAAAAGGTTTGTACTTTTTATATCCCAAATTATGCAAGTAAATATTTGTAAAAACTTGGAAAAGCAAGAGTGTCGGGTGAACACATATATAGGACAAAATACAGGTGCGACTTTTTTTGCCGTTGGGGAAGAAGAATGCACCTTTCTCCATAGATAGAACAGTAA
Source organism: Callyntrura sp. NNG-2020 (assembly GCA_027744055.1). Taxonomy (NCBI): domain Eukaryota; kingdom Metazoa; phylum Arthropoda; class Collembola; order Entomobryomorpha; family Paronellidae; genus Callyntrura; species Callyntrura sp. NNG-2020. Next base: position 449 of record JAHZNE010002934.1, on the reverse strand, counting down.
GTACATATTTGCATTCACTTAAATTCTAACACTCGAGAAGGAAAGAACGGCATTGGGCTTTTGTTTAGCGGTCCTGTCCAGTCTATATATCTTGCGAGATTTATGAATAGTACTAAAACCGTCGCTGGCACAAATAACCCAGTTGCAGGTAGATGGAGAACACAAGATACACCATGTAAACCTGTTTCGCTGTAATTGTCGCCGCTCATCTAGTACAGACAGGGCGGCGAAAGGATGACGGAATAGAACATTTTTGGAGAAAACAAAGGCGTGAATTATTTAGGAACCGAAATAAACCCTTAAAACACGGACTTAAATATGAGACGAAGAAACGTAGAATTAACGAAATGGATCTTACAGTATCTCATTGATTACACAACGCGGATAGATTAAGTGACCAGATGCGTGTGCAAAGGTTCAACAATCTATGATGACCTTTGACCTCCTCT
>JAHZNE010002933.1:0-11616 GCA_027744055.1 Callyntrura sp. NNG-2020 | reverse complement strand
TAAAAAATTCTTACATTGATCACTGATGTCAAGTAGAGAGTTGCTAAATCTCTTAATTTTCCCCACGTCCACCCCAGAATCCCTGTCTCGATTCTCTTTGGAGAGACTCTCAATTCGAGACATTTCATCGGACTCAGCAATGGCTTCCCTCAAGTCTTCTGTGAACTTGGCGCGATCGTGCTCATTACGCGCGTTGAGATTCAGTAGCACGCTGTCACCTCGTTTAAGGGTGAGCCCATGGTCAAAATACTGGTTAGAGAACATGATCAAGGTAATCCCCGACAGGGGGTAGCTTTGACGGAAAGAGTAGGTGACAGAGTTGCGCTTCTTGTGGAATATTTTTGTGAGGACCAGCAGGTCATTGAACAGAAACACTTCGCGTTGGTGAGAGCCCACTTTTTCCCGTTTATTTATGTCATTCACTTCGTATAGTCGACAGTAGCAGACTAGTCTTCGGTGTGGCAACGCCAAATTCTGTTGAAAAGACGCGCATAGAATTTCACAACATTTATTAGCTAATATTTCACGCATTTTTTCTTTCTTGCTACTGCTCAACTCAAACCAATTCGCTGTTTGTCAATAAGATTGTAAACTTGTTTTCTAGGTACTTACCTCCGTTTCGAAACTGTGAACTGCAAATCAAAAAACAATTAAAATTGTGATTTTTTGAGTTGCATTCCTTGTCAACATCTCTCTGCCAATATAGTTTTTCGTCAGAAAACAAACACCCCGTTATGAGTATGAGTGACACTAGCAAAAAATACTTACACAAGATGCGGATTGCAGGCACCATACCGCCTACTAAATGATTCCATAATCCTCTCAATTTTTTGTGCCTCTCCTGGCATTCGAAGGAAAGTCTGAAATCTCCTGAGGGCCACGTCAACGGGCATAGAGGCGAGGTCAATCTCACTTGCAAAATGTCTGCAGTAATCAAACGAACATAAATATGTATTATTATCAGTCAATTCGTCAAACACGGATTTTTACAGCCACATGACACTAACTACATATCTGAATATTAACTTACTCCAAGCAGGACATTGAAAACGGACTCTGAAGATTGGCCAAATACTCGCCCACCATTTGCTTGCTCAATCCCTTTCTTGAAATAAGGAATCGTGCTACATGCGGCGGACTTCCCTCGAGAAACTTCTTTTTGACCAGGTATGCAACGCCAACCTCAGGCTTCTTATTGAACAAATTCAACCCCACGCGATACAGTCGTTTCCTTAAAACTTCAGCCTCGCCATCAGATAAGTTACTAATCTTTGGCGTTCTTTGTGGCTGCTGCTGTTTTTCATGTCCTGCTGTTGCTCCAGCCGCTGGACTTGACTGCGAGGAGGATGCCGATGACGACGAAATATTGGGCGACACCTGGTGATGATGAATGGTTGGAGGAACTATTGATGAGGAAGAAGTAACCACCAGGTCGGGTGCTGTGGTGGTGGAGGACGACTGATGATGGAGATGCTTGCTGGTCGTTTGTTGCGACAATTGCGACTGCGATTGGGACGACGGAATGTGCTGATGGTGGGAATGGGGAAGATGGTGGGTTTGCTGACTGAAACGCCTCTCTTGATGATGATGGGGCAGGTGATGCTGCTGTTGGGACAATCGACTAGAAGAAACAGTGGCACTGCTAACACTACTACTACTAATTTGGCCAACAACGCTGTTGCTCGCGTAATGAAGCTGCTGCTGTTGAAGCCGACTACTGCTCCCCCCACTATGGTGGTGGTGTTGTTGGTGAAAATGATGTTGCTGTTGTTGTTGCTGCTGCTGTTGTTGGTGATAATGTTGCTGTTGATGATGACCATGCGAGGTAGTAGTTGTGGAAGAAGCATCATCCGCCACCACGGTGGGTGCCGCTGATGAATGATGATGGTGATGATGACTACTGGAAGATCCAGAGGAGAGTATGGCATGGTCCACCTCCACATCTACCTCAGTCACCTCAGCACAGTCAGAAATTGGTAGTGGGGGCAGGTCATTGCACGAGCTGGTGAGAGAGGCGTCCTCAATAAACTCATCCTCGAGACCATCCACCTCGGCACTTGTTGGATGTGAGGAGTGCGGCTCGTGAAGGTCGATGCAAATTGAGCAACTGAGTACACAACAGGGGAACAAAACCAACAATGGAAAAATAATTAGCATATTTATTTTCCCCAGTCTTTTAATCCAAAAGCTCATGTGAACCATGCAATACATGAATTTAGATGTTACTTACGCATTGCTTCCGGCGGGCACAGCTGCATTATTGTTAATTCGTCTGGATAATCTTCGCTCTGTTTTTATCCGTTGAAATTCTTTAACCATGCTATACCTGTGTTCATGTTTATTTTAGTAATAAATCATGAAAAATCAAAAAAGAAGAAATGGTAATTAGTTGACTGCCTACTTTTTGTCCATTTTTATGTATGTCAACCGTATGTATTATGTGTCGTTGATTTTTAACCTTTTAATGCCATTCTATTTTCGATTGTGACTGCGTATTTGACTAATATTGGCAAGATGGCAAGCCCTCTGTACCACCACATACCTAATGTACCTTTCATGCTCTTTCAATTAGAAATGTTTCAGAGAACTTCACGATAGCGCGATAGCCCCTTCAAAATTGAGATACACACAAAAACACACACTCGTGCATAAGTTTTCAAAAGACAACAAAAATGCTGACGATGACGACAACGACGTCGACGACGAGCTGTTTAACTACCACAACAATAACAAACCGTCAACGTCACTATCGTCATCATCTTGATCAGCATAATCCACAATTTCAGCGCGCCGCAAAAACAACATCTATCGCCATCTTCAAGGGCATCCACTTTTCTTTGTAAATTACTCTTGCACACACAGCCAGCCACTCAACACCACCACGACTCAATAATATACTGACTGAATATCCCCAACGGACAAAACGAAAGGGAATTTTATGATTGTGAAACAAACTCAACCGCGTAGACACACAGGTATATTCACATTAACAGCTTTGTGTGCACTTTGTTCGTACCTAATTTGCACCCTCTCCAACAAGCCCCGTCGTATAGATAGATAGCGTGTTGTTGTGAGAGAGAGAGAGAGAGAGACGGAGAACATTTACACAAAATGACCCAATACCCAACCAAACCAAACGCTATTGGCATAACGGTGCAAAAAGCATCAAACAACATCATCGCCATTTATTATTCCTATTTTTCGAGTAGTGCCATTCAGTCCTCTATTAAAAGTAAATATAGTCAACAAATTGTAAATGAAAATTATCATTATAGTGCATCATCATCATCATCAGCAGCAGCAGCACATCGTCCTCAGCGCCATGCCATCCCCCCATTCGATCATCCATCCTTTTAACCCTCTTTCAGAGAGCAGCAGCATCAGCAGCTATAAAGCACTTCTCTACTTTTTTGGGGATGACATTTTAATGAGCACCCTTCATCATTTTACGCAGCAGCAGCAGCAGCAGCAGCAGAGCACAGATAGAGGCAACTTTTCACATGCCATAAAAATGACTCTATCAGCTTTACCAGACAACTAGAATATCATCTCTTTGATATTCTCTTTTTCTCCTACAAACTACATTTAGACTGCATATTTTAGTCGCTGCTGCCTGATGGACGAAAAAAAGGTGCTGATGACTGCAGTACTACTACTACTCCCCTACTAGTCAAAGAACAAACTGCCAAATCAGCCGATAAGCTGGCAACAGCACATTATAATACTGTAATCAGCGAAACAAGAGACGNATAATACTGTAATCAGCGAAACAAGAGACGTTAAAATATGATTATTATATTCTTATTATGATGATGGATGACGGTAATGGGAGTTGAAAAAGAGGAAGCGACAAAATTAGTTGCACCAGTCATCAGAAACAAAAACAAATGATGTATGGCGGTGGCAACGGCAAGGGAGAACCAACTTGGGACTTTTTTGTGTGCATATATCTCTCTCTCTCTCTCACTCACTCTCGTTTTGTGGCTGATCCAGCATTTATTTATTTTTTATATCCTTCTTCCATTCTTGACTACACTTGCTTAAACAAGCAAAAGATATAGTAAATTGCTAGATGCAGCCAAGCGCAATTATAACTTTGGCCGTACTTATTTTTCTGTCGCGCTTTATGTGTGCTAATTCCGTTTATCCTGTTTAGTAAGTACCTTACGACAAGTCCCATCCCCACAACACATGCAATGCAATCCACTTTTGCTATCAGTCGAGTCGTAGTACCATTTTCTTGAGCGAGCGCACCTACCAACACACATTTTAGATATACATTTTTTATACATTTCTATTGGCAGAACTGTGCAAAAAAAATCACGGTCTCTTTATGAAAAGTCAGAGTGGAAGGATTTTGCAGAGTGGACAATGACGCGAGGGTGACGAGGATGATAATCTTTTTTTTCTCTAGTTGGTGGCCGTTTCATTTGGATATTCTTATTTTTTCTTTCGTTCCATTAAAATAGCACAACAAAATGGGTAACTAGTCAGAAAAAAAAACTAACGTGCAAATTATAAATGAATGACATTAACTCCCCATCACTAAACAGATTCATTAGTAACACAGCAAGAGATATGTAATATATAGTAGTGTAGAGGGAACTAGAGAGAGAGGGAGAGAGAAAAATAAATTACTAGAGCCCCATTCTCTCTCTCTCTCTCTCAATTCAATGGTAAATTGCCAGAAATTCCCTACACGATTATTACGACTGTATTACTTTATTTATTTTTTTCTGCTATCAACTACTATTTACTACAATAATGTCCCGTGTCTTTCTACCGTTTTCATTTTCTATAGAATACGCATTCACTCTCTACTGGGCGTTTATATTTTTTTTCTTTCAGAGTAAAAAATTGCTCTCATGCATGTGTACTTACAGTAGTTACACGACATGTCGTGTGTGTCTGTATGTGCGTACTATTATTTATTGCGATAATAGCACCGTCGTCGTCGTCGTACGTAGTAGTAGTTGCTTGTCGTTACACTCATTTTCCTCTGCCTGTGAAATTAAATGGTCCGTAGAATATTCCACCCGATGAAGCACAAATTTTCAAATAATTTCTGTCATTTGCCGTCATCATCACTAGATAGTTTATCGTCCGCTGCTATTATTTTGGCGATTTCCATTTGATTTGATGGTAATAGGTGGTGGTAGGCAGGCAGAGTAGAAACTTAGTGAGTGTGTAAGTAAATGCGTATTGTGTATTATTATAGCGCGACAACATCTCATCTAACAAGGTATGCAAGGCAGTAGAAAATCCCATATTTCGGGGTATCGTCATCATCCTCTTTCATCTCCCTAAAGGCGTACCTTTAGGTATACAACACCTACTTGTACACAACACAGCCGTACAAACCATAAAACATAAGCATCGCTCAGGGAGTTTTGTTGTTGTCATTGTGTAACTGGCTAACTGGTATTTATTTAATGGAGGGAGAGTCGTGGTGGTACTAGTTGAAGTGGTAAATGACTGTTAAAATTGATGTAAAAATGAGCATTATTTACAGTTCTTGATAATCATCATGATGATATTTTTTCCTCCTTTTTTCTCTTTCTACGTAATTTAACACAAAATGCCTACTAAATAGTAGATGGCATGTGTTCTATGTGTGTGCGCCGAGATGTTTTCATGAACAACTATTTAGCAAAGTCGACATCGCTCGCTAGGGTCTATACGACGCTTCATTTTTATTTGGAGTCTTGAGCGCTTGAGCATGACTCATGACTCATTTGAAGGAAAGGAGGAGATGAAAGATGAATATATTTTTTTATTACACCTTGTCTGTCTCTCTCCCTTTCTCTCTCTCTCTCTCTCCCTTCCTCCGCCTTCGCTTTATATTTTCGTCATTCTCCTAAAATTTGTAAGGATTGCTAACAGCCGTACAAGAGAGTCTAAGGCTCCACGAGCGACACACACACACACACAAACGTAAAGTAATCATCATCAAGTAGACGCGCGCAGTTTATTACTAAATCATAAATAATCATGTAATTTAAAACGAATAGTAGTAAGTAATAATAAGTGTGTCCATGTGCCTATTATCATTTTTATGATTATCATGTTATTCCCTCATGAATTTTTTAGTTATACGTTATCGTTGGGGGAAAATGGAGGTTTATCATCATCGGCTTCGCTCTAGGTACACTTTACAAATAATTGTAGGCCCTTGCGCGCATTCGTCTCTGTACGAGGAGAACATATTGCCGTCGCCGATGTGTTGTCGTCGACCAAGTACGTTCATAGTTTCTGTCTAGTTAATTTACCACTATTAAATTACTTTTTATAGATAATTTCATTGTGTAACAAGAGAGAGAGAGAGAGAGAGAGAAGATCAAGAAATACCCCTTTTTAGTACAAAAATTAAAAGAAAAGTTTGTCACGTCTTTGAAAAGAGTGGACGACGACAACGAGTGTGTGTCTGTCTCTGTGTACATATACAATTTGGATTTAATGTTCGCGATCAGTCTATTCTGTACGCGCTTAGCTGATCACGATGATCAATGATTATAGTAAGATGACGTAAATAGGTATACTTAGTTAATTAACTATGAAATGTGCATAATAATTCATAATTTAATAGTGATAGTAAAAAAATCCTGTCATTTTTTTCTCTTCAAAATAATAGCAGTCTACACGCAGCACGCTTTACGCTGTGCTATATCACGAAAGCATTATTGTGTTTTTGGGAATATATAGTGAATTGAACAAATATTGAATTTTTCGATTCTTTTCAGAATGATAAACACGTACCTTCTGTAAGCCCTTTGGATAACAAGGGCCGCATCACGGGCTGGTGGTCCTCCGTACCTTCGCTCAACGATGGCGGGGTCACCATTTTCCTATAAAAAACATACAAAAAAACAAGGTTAGCACTTAATGGGATTTTTTTTTGCGATATATATATTTTGTGCAAGAAGAAATACGGCGACATCATCACAATAGCATAATTCTAGAGTCTCAGAGCACTGCGGCCTTTTTGTTCGTTTGTTTGTGTTTTCTTTCATCGCGCTACGTTACGTAAACGGCAAAAAATGTAGGATGCCTGACACGGTTAGCGGTTTAGTGGGTAGCATACCACGTGCTTCTCTTCTCTCTACTCTGCCTGTTCGTACATACATACCGTCGTCGTTATTCTTCTTTTTTTCCCTTCTCAGTCCCTACTTGTGTTTTTCTATCGGGTTATTTTGTATGCAACGCAACTAGTCCGTAAATAGCTCCTCTTTTTCCCTTCGCCAACTTTTCTCATAAATTATTTAGACCTGTCTAACGGTTAAAGGTACACACACACAGCGAGTGGCATTTCCTGAACGGGAGAAAAAATTCTTTTTTTCTTCGTCTTTATTGTATAATTCGTATTTTTTTCTACGTCTTATTATTTTACCCGAGTCGCAGAATAGTAAAGCCGACGACTTGGCGAGTATCGACATGAATGATAGAGGAGAGAGGTGGAATGGCGATGAGACGGATGGTGTTGTTGTTGCTGCTGTTGCTGATGGTGGTGGTGCTGTTGGTTATGTTGATGGTGGTGATGTTGATGATGATGAGGACTCAGATGCCGGGAACTTTTCCTGTGTCCCGATTTAGAAAAGGACGGAGGAAGTTGTGGCTGTAGGGGTGCAGGTGGAATGTTCACTCCAATCCCACCACTGCCAATGGCACTATTTCTTTGTTGCTGTTGTATTTGTTGTACCTGGGCGGCGGAAGGAGGTCTAATGAATCCGATGCCATGAAAGGAACATCGATAAGTAGGCGCTCCACTTCCAGGAATCAATAACAACATTATTCACGATCAAGTAGTTTGAGAAGAAAGGTAAACAACAGCAGAGGCGGCACAGGAACACACATTTCCAACAAACGGCCCTCTATCATGTACTCTGTCTAAACGTCCACTGAAGAAAGCACGCAGCTCAATACTGAAAAACAGTCCGTCCGAGAGGAATGGACAAGAATCCTTTTTCAGAGAAGTTGTTGTTGTGGCAGTCGTGGAGCAAAGAATACCACACCACAACTACATTATTTCCCAAAAGAGGATTATTATTCACGATTACTCAATGCTACCTCTAGCCGAAAAGTAAAAGAGGAGACGTTACATTTTTTTCTTCTGTGCTGTATTTCCACTATGCCATCATCCTGATACCAGGGCCATTACATCATTATTATATAGACACACAGACAGCGATGATCATTATTCACTTTTGACTTTCAATGGAAAACGGCAGTGGTGGTGGTGGTAGTGGCTAGCAATAGAATAATATTTGAGAGAGGCATGTTCTTTTCATTCATTCCAATAATCCTTCATCACGCCAACAACACTTTTTTTTGCGTGCAGCTGCATAAAACTTGAGAGAACAACTGAAGCCACATATCATTCACTTCTACTTGTTCGGATATGGATGATCACTGGACAAAACTGAGAGGACGAGTAGTTTTATAGCACAGTAGTCTGAATCAACCTTACTCAACGTTAAAAACAAGCGTATTTTATGTCAGACCTTGCAAATGCATTCAACGTTCGTATTGCAGGATATTATCGACAGAGGATTCAGTAGTATTGGTAGTAATGATGGTATGAATCTCACGAAGATTTGCCACAAATCATTCAAATCGTTTTTTCCGTTTCTTTTTTGCTCGTGTGTTTTTTTATCCGTGCAGCTGAAATCCTTGAACAAATCCCTACATTGCTATTGCTTTACACCATCACCATTACACAATCGGCAACTCTCTGGACGTTATCAAATATCCTGTTTTTCTTTCAACTGGCGAAAATAAATTCCATGAAACTCGCCAACTCACAAAAATCAAAGCTCGTCTTGCCACTTTTAAAACTGCCGTAATACAATCATCTGTCTGCGTTGGGCATCAACCCAATAAAAAAAGTAAAGTCGTCGTTGTCCCAATAAAGTAATACATGCCGGGGTCAAATGTCAGATCTGAGCAAACACGATGATTACACGATTGTGCGCAAACTGATTTACGTTTATTGTTAAATAAATAAGTAATCGCGAGAAACCATGCTCTTACGCACTACTACAATCCCCCTTATAACCATTTTACATGACTGGTGTTGCTGTTCTTGACGCTGTTGCCGTTGTTGTTGTTGTAATCCTCGTAATTTGATTTTTCCTTTAACCGACAACAAAACTGCTGACAGGAAAATAATCGAAGGAAAATTCCCTACTTATTTGCCTTGAGTTTCATTTTCATCCCCTTCTCCGCTGTGCATATACTCTTATGTAGCACAGAACACGACAACAACCTTCTAATCAGATCACTATACGCTTCTTACAACAAAACAGATTAAATATAAAATAGCGCGATGATCATCCTCACGCAAGCACTAAATAACCGTAATAACATGGATAATAGCGCACTAATCCATTTAATTGTCGTCAAAAACAATCATCCTCGCACTGGCACAACCACCTTCTCTCTCTCCCTTCGTTTACTGCTGCTGCTGCCGTTGCTGCTGCCGTGTAAATCACGCTCAACGGTGCAATATTTTACCTTTCAAAGGTGCGCGCTACTGTGTAAATGTAAACGTACTCAAAGAACCATATCACCTTCCGTCCACCATCATCAAAGACAACTGGATTAGGACTGATTGCTGATTGTTGTATGATCTTGTGACAAAACAACATGATCATCTCACCATCCCCATCATCATTATCATCACCAGCGTCACATCATCCCTTCTTTGTTGCAGTTTACACGCACGCATATATACATCCCCGCACACAATGCACACTACCGCGCGCACACCAGCCAGACACTTGAAACAAGTACACACCAGAAAAAGTCACCCTTCTCGCACGGTAGTTGTAGTGCCACGTAAAGGTAACAACTTACCATCATCACCACATTACCCTCTATATACCCATCATATGCATATTCCCTTTTACACCAGAGCAGAGCCTAGACTACCATTCAATTTAATTCCAAATCCAATCCATGTTCAAGTCAGGTAAACGCTGCACTGGTGCAGCAGCAGCAGCAATAGCAGCGGCAGCGGAGAGGTAATATGACAATTTAGCATGTCGCCTTGCCCCTATACATTTTGTACTACTCCTGTGTTTGCTGTTATTGCATTGTTTGTTGTTGATGATGAGAAAAAAGGGTGATCACTGATCATCAGCATGATGTGATGATGACGATCATCATCATGATGGCAAAGAATAAGAAAAAAGAGAAACTACCAAGTGGAGACGGAGCAGTCTCTACCAACCACCATGAATACTCGGTAACTAGGTACCTATACCCCATACATACTTACAAGGAGGTAATAGCCAAGTAGTGAGTACTCCACCAACCCTGCCACCACCATCAGCATATCAACTTGATTAGCAAGCAAATTACCACGTACTGGTAAGTAGCAATAGCAGGAGTAATGGTGTTGCTTGTAGCAGTGGTACTTATTATAAACGGTAATAAATGCATATTGTTGTTGTTGTTTTGTGTTGTGTTTGTTGAGCACTGCACTCCTTGCTTGCCCGTGTGTACCACAAGACTATAGAAGACGACTGTTCTAAACGGGGTAATAGGTAGTAATGAAAAAAATCAGCGTTACTACACATTATTATTGTGATTATCATGGATATGTGGCAAGAATCAGAATTCAAGTCAGTAAGGGCACGCCAGCACACACGGACGGCAAATGATTAGAGGTAAAATAGAAGATATGCCTTGCACTGCTCTTCAAGCAGACACACATTAGTATATACGGAGTCGAGTCCGTTCTCAAGAAGAGTCAGAGTAACAAGGTGACTTTAAAAAATACATTTGCAAGTCACAATAATCTAGCAGAAGAAACGGCAAGGTTGGCAGAAAAAAACGAGAAGTTTTTCTCGACTGATTCTCCCACTTGTGATCTTTTCTCAAGAAGACAAGAAATAAACAACCTTTAGCGGCGAGGCAACTGGTAAATCGTCATCATCGTCAAACAGCAGAAGCACAGCAACATTTGCGATCGCCACCACCACCACACCATGATCATCATCATCGTCATCGCCACCATCAAAAGATGATCCTCCTCAAAGCAAGAAAAAAGAGAGAGTAAAATAGTCAATCTATAACAGAAGAATCTAACTAGTAACTAACTACCTATTACACGCTGTATAAACCATTTACCATTATTCTCTGCACATTGCACCAGCATTATGCTTATTACTTTTACAAAAGCTCTGCTGCAGTTGTTGTTGGTGTTGTTGTTGTACATTAACAAAAGTCTTGTTGTCGTAAACTTGCGCATTCGTAAACAAAGAAAGAAGAAAAAAAAACGAACTGTGTATTTTTTATTTTTTTGTGTGATTTGCAAAGACGAAAGAAAAGAACACACGGGTGGGTTTCGACATTTTATAAAAATAGATAGGCAACAAGGTTGACAATGAATGAGTCAGTTTACCCTGTGAACATGATGTGAGGAGGATCATATGTTGATGATAACGATGATTGCATTACCAACGGCGATATGTTTAATGCGGGTTGTCGTTGTTGTTGTGGTGGTGGTGTTGGTGGCTGACTGGTGATGGTGTGGTGGTGTAATGGAGTAAATAAGGTATGAATTCAATTGCTGGTGGCACACTCAGCATTTAGAGCGTCGTCGGCGCAAATATA
>JAHZNE010002932.1:0-43387 GCA_027744055.1 Callyntrura sp. NNG-2020 | reverse complement strand
TAGCAAGTAATGTGAATAGGGATGTGTGAGTAGATGTATATTACATTTTTTTAAAACGCTCTGCTTGAACAGGTCAAACTAGTAAAAGTAAAGTGCCTGTACATATCTGGATATCGCAGGAACGTTGTTGTCGCAAGTTCTTATTTCATGACCTGCCACATTACAGCCCTTTGGCTAGCTTGCTTTTTACTCTTTTTTTCTCTCTTCTCTCTCTCTCTTCTTTCCTTCCTTTCTTCCTCTTTGGACATCTTACTTTCGCTGGCAAAAAAATGAGTAAACAAAGAACTCGAAAAGATGCATGGAGTCGGGTGAACAGTCAAGTAGTATTCTTTGCTCTCTCCCTACTTTATCTACGTTTGCACTATTGCAAAACTGAATTGGATACCAAAGAGACATTTGTTATTGGCCCCTTTTCCTGAAACTGTTTAACTAAAGAAATATGTATTCTTTTTTTTTTCTTTTGCAGGGCGGTGCGGCATGTTCATATGTGTACATTTATCCAGACACCAATGACGGCAACGAGAAAGAGAGAGAGAAAGAAAGAGAGGAATACAGGGAAAAGGACAAAATACACAAATCTGCTGTGCCTGGCAAAGCTTGTTTTTTAGTAGTGGCATTAGCGACGAGCTTAATATTATTGCTATCTGTATATATTTTCCTTCTTCTTTTATCCTCTCTCCCTCTCTGATATCCGTCCACGTCCAGAGCACGGGCAACAAACGTTCAATTCCAGGGAAATAGAATGAACGGCGTAGATTTAAGTGTTTATAATATTTTTATATCTTTTTTCATAAGAGGAAACAAAAGCCATGAAAACATTCAAATCATCACATTGGAACATTTAGATTCATTGCTGTCTCTGGTAGATAATGATGTCAGATATATATATGGAGCCTTTTCGAGTGTGTAACAGTCACAGTCCCTGCAGGACAACGACGAGCCTGGTTACATCAGCTTTTTAACTTTTTGGCGCTTTTGCTACCCCGAAAGCTTTTCCACTTTTCCGGATAAATAAAATAAGGATGATACATAATACATTGTAGTGAAGAGCATTACAAAAATTATATCGTTTTGCGGGAAGTCTTCTTTTCTCTTCAGGTCTGTATACCCACTTTCTCCAGTAACCATAACTGTGAGGCTCCCCTATTGATTCCAGATAGACAATCAGATGGATTTTAGCGACCAAATGACGTAAACGATCCCCTAATTCATTCCTGCTATATTATTCCAACGCACATTTTCCCCTTGATCAAGACTACTTTAGTGGGCCAGTGATGAGTCCATATCCCCATGAATATTTTGTGTGTGTGTGTGTGTGGCTGGTGAAATAGCACACCTCCCGTTACCGGGGAAAACTCCCAAATTCTCTGTTTGGTGAATACTCCCCGTTATTTATGCTTATCGGCGACAACGGCGAAAAGACACGGTGAGTTACAAAGTTGCAAGGATAATATATATTTCCTTTCTTCTGTTCAAAGTGAGAACAACAATAGCCCATAAACGCGCATTGTCCACAAACCCGCTAAAGTTTCCTCATAATATCACACCAGCCGGAGAGAAGAGGTATCTTCCAACATCGGGTGACAGTATCAAGTATTTCCCTCCTATTTGAAATCCTCTTCGGTGAAGAAAGAACCCTTTTTGTAAACACTTCACTACTCAAAGGAAATGACCATTCGCACAATATAACACAGTGTGTTTCTACCAGAAAGTGCATCCTCATAACAGTCAGAAAGTACAAGTGAGTAAATTCAGTAAATACAGAATCGTTTTTGTCGAGGCATTTGCAGTTTCCACAGAAAGAGAGACAGAGCGAGAGAGAGGCTGATGCTGCTGACAAAAAAAGTTTAGTCGGGAGAAGTATGTGTAAGCAAACGCAGGGGGAGAGAGAGAGAGGGAGGGAGGAAAAGGGGCAAACAGATAATAGATAGTGTGCTTTTTCTTTCTTACAAAAGCAAATCCCCATTTAACACTTTAATGCGACTTATGCGACAAATAAAGTCCGTTTGGTGACAGCTCAAACGTACAAAATATATAGGACAAAAGAGTCATTCACTTAAGAGCTGATAATGTCTATTTTAGAGAACTTACCTCCATTTTCGTTTTCGTATCAGATGCATAATGTATGTAGTATTCCACTGCACTTGGACTACTTTGCGGGTGCATTTACAGCGTGTGTGTCCCTGTGTGTCTGCCTGGTGGTGGTGGTGGTGGTGGTGGGGCTTTACTCGTGGGCATGTATTGAATCGAGAGAAGAAAAGCCAGAAAAACGACACACACATCCGCGCCATGTACCACCCCCACTATTGGAGGACTAGGGCAGCAGGAGTATCATTTTTTGGGGGTAGGCATCATGATACCGCCACTACTGTCACCCACTATACCGCGACATTTTTCTCGGGCGCTTTCTCTGTAGTCCGTATATGGTTGGTCGTTGAAATAAACTGTGAGTGGGGTTACACTCCTCGCAGCGTGTGTCGACGACAGAGACGATAAACTGTCCATGAGTTTTTTGTTGTGTTATCTAGTGATCTGTACAAATAGGGCGATCGTAATATCTTTAAAGGAAAATTGGGAGCAGAGTGAAACTGGGAGAGGGTGTGTGCCTGTTTTTGTGGCTGGTATTGTAGATAAAACGTAGCCTCACGCTTACGCGGTTTCTTTTTGCAGAATTACTGATTACGCTATAATAATAAAAATAATAATAATAACAATAATAATAATAGTGCGTAATATCGCAAAATTTATCCAGAGTTTTCGCCGTTTTCCAGCGGCAGCATGGTACGCCACGTTTTACCAGAGACCCCTACACTTTGCCATCATCATAAAAGTTAGAATCCGCCTACGCTCCTATTAGTCTTATGATAGGCTGTCAGCCAAAATTCCCCTGATTTTCCGACGGAGTAGCGGACTTTCTAACATGACGTAAACAAAAAGGAAACAACAGGACAACCTATGTTCAACCTCCAATATTAGTACTCCCATATTAGTCTTCAAAGTAGTCACTCGCTCGTATTGAGACTTATTGTTTCCTGGAAGCAGACTTTCACCACGGCGCCTCAAAATAAGTTGGACAAAACTAATGAAACTCAATATTGTCTTTTTCCTTTCATAATAAAAATGGAAAGCTGCTAGTTCCCTTAGAAAACTTACAAAGGAGAAAACATCCTTTGATTGATTAATAAAACAATAAAGTTTTCTTCGACATCTTTTCTAATTACCACATCTCCTCTCAGAAAGCATTATCCCACGTCGAATGTACCAATACCCAATATTGACGGCAGCAACCATTCTCAGCAACCAGAGTTAATTTTTACTTCCAGGTTCATATGTCGCATGTCAACCGTATGTACTAGCCATGGGCATAGCAACTGGGGGCGGAGGGAACAAATCCCCCCGATTAAGCACATTAATATTAAAGGGTAGAGAACTTAATGCATTAGAGGATAAGGTTGTCCCCCATGACCCGCAGGCTTGGTGACGCCACTGGAACGAGAGAACATGTACATAGTCAGTCTTAAACGAACAGCATTTATTACACGACATTCAACACCTTACAAGTTGGTAAGGGCAATGTATACTGGTCGCAGCCTTTTTATACGAAGTGGATCTACCTGTTCTCATGTTCACCAACATTGCTCCTAGTCAATTGACTGGTGTAACATCCCTCGGTGTGCGTACTTCACTTTTTTTCTCGATAAAGTGCAATTGGTTTTCTGTTTTAGTTGTAAAGTGCTACTGGAAACACTCTGCAGCGGACACACACGCGTTCTCAGTGTCACCAAAAGCAAGGCCACCGTTGCCGTTACCTTTTTAAGTGCTTTGCTGGAATGGCGACTTTGTACCGAGAGGGGGATCAATAAGTTGGTACATATTTCATCCGTTTTCTTCCCTACGGGACCCACTGTCCATTTTTGCCGAATCTGTAGAGAGATATATTGCGGCCAGATAGAGCGAAACATGTGCACTTGGATTTTTCTCTATTTATAAAACGTAGGTATGAAATAGGTGCATGTGCATGTGTTTTTACAAGGGATTTGTATGCCACATCCTGCAGTAACTGCAGGCCATGCTGGAAGAGCAGAGATTATTTTAGAAATGTTGTCCTTGTACGGCAAGTATGGGCCAGATGCATGCAAAGTAAATAGTACGGTGTGACAAAACGTGAAATTGTGCGATGAGAAAATGTCATCTCTCATACGTATAGCCCATAAATTGCTACCTTTCGAGAGAAGTACTGGTGCACGTTATTACAGACACCCGACGTTGTATTGTCCGTAGAGATTACAAATCTGAACGACATGATGACGAGACAATGTGCAGCAACTCTCAATGTCACGCAGTTGCGACAGACATGGTTCCTTCAACGTTGTTCATTGTGCAGGGATCGACCAGATTTCGTATGAATTGCTGTCATTTTTAGAAAAGCTGTATCATAAATACAGCAAAGTGGAAGAATGTTGTATAGTTGCTGCAAGGAATACTATGTCTCACCTTATATTTAATACGTCTAGTGGTGATCATATTTTTGAAGACAAAACTCTCCCTAATACTTTAGGTTTCTTTAATAAGAACATATAAATACATTGTTATTACGCAGAACCCCTCCCCACTTGTTTAGGTCCCTGAACAGCTCTACTGACGACTGCACATTGTGTTTCATTTTAAATTCAGAATTTAGATAAGTGTGGACAGTATCACCTGTCACATTAGTTGTTACCAACGAGACACCTCTCTAGTGAATACGGCATGACAAAAACGTATAGGCCCAGGAGAACGTGAGTCTTTTTCTTTCAGCAGTGATCTCGTCTACGGTACTACTCTCACCCAGAGGTGGGCACGCCATCCACCATAGAACCTGCCTACGAAAGCCGGGTGAGGGTTGTGCTTTGACGCTGATCACTAACCTAATTGCATACCACTGCTCTGATTTTAATCTACCAGAGTCCGCCGATCTGCCCGACCTTTCACGTAAGTTAAAATCGTTTGCAGTGCCTTACACTCTGTCGTCCAAACTGTATCCGCGGAATGAAACACGATCATCGCCTTTCAATATTATCTTAGGAGACTCATTTTACCGAAGATTTAACATAAAATGTCCCATAACACCTCTTACGGCAACCCCACAGCTGCCACAAACAACCAAAACTGTCCCGTTGTCACCTCGTTTCCCACGGCTTATTATCACCCTTCTTTTAAAAGTCTGCTCGTATCAGATGTAGCTACCACGTCAGGGCGGAGGGGCACAATATATGAAAACGGCTTTGTTCCTCCGCTAAAAAGAGAAAATGTATCCATGCTAAGAATACAAAAAAAACCATCTCCTTTTCTCCCAAAAAAATGATGGAATAGCAATGACACAAAGGGAGAGATAGAGCTCCTCGTAATGGTATTACAACTGACTCCATCTCCATACTCTGTCGTCTTATTGAATTTAACTTAGAAGATTGAACGAAAAGCTCCCTCCTTTTTGTCGGAGGGGAGGGGGCTACTTTCCTCTAATAACAGCAGCATCAACTTCATTTATTCCACGAGATTGATCACACAAAAAGTGAAAGAGATACCTGGCCCTGTGTAGATGCCTCTTTCTCTCTTCATATTTTATTATTAGCAGAAAACTCCGTACGACTTTAAAGGAAAAAGGGAAAGCTCTGCCGCAGCGGTAGGAAACTCTGGGTCCAATCATACGTAACTAACAAATCAAGGAGAGCCTCATTCAGACTAAAAATGCGTTTGATGTAAAAAAAAATTAAAATGCACGTACACAAAAGAAAAATTACGTTTTCTATTTTCTTGCACTCATCATAATGAGATTATGTATGTATTGGCCTATTTTCAAATAAACCTCATAATTTTTAACGGAAACTCGAGTTCTCCGAAAAGCATGAAAGCGCATCAGCATGTGCTTTCCCTTTGTTCATCTTTGTACCGGGGCACTGTCGAAAATCAGGGTGTGCGCTCCTACTGCTCTTGTATGAAAAAAAATTGCGTGCTACATTCATGTGCACTTTCGTAACTTCATTTTCCCTTGTAGCGTTCCTACTTTCACGTGTGTATCTGCGTGTGCAGGGACACGTCAGAGATCACTCACATTTGATGTTGCAACTTCACATCTGTTTGAACAAAGTGTATTTACCCGATTTTGAGCTTCTCGTAAACTAGTTAGATTTCGACATTTCGTGCGGAGGGGACAGCGTATGAAAATCAGTGGCAGATTGGAACGTAATGCTTTCACAAAGGAAAATGTACGCTGGAGCGAGCGAGCGAGGGGTGGGATGGTAAAACGATGCTGATTAGATTAACCTTCATTTTCTCCGAGGGATTCCGCTAATTACACAAACAACAACGGCACTTGAAAGTTTGCCAATTACAGGAGGAAATCAAGTGGCTTATTTCCACACTATCCAATTTTGATTTATGCATAACCCTAAAACCCTCTCTTGCAAATTTTTTTATACAAAATTTGGCACAACTTTCCTATCGAGCTGATTCCTGTTTCTGTGTCGTTTTACATGTTTTAAATAAATAAGGGAGTGCTTATTTCAGATTGGAGAGGGCTTGCTTGTCAAAGGGGCTAATTTAACGTTGGACAGCTTTTCTACCTTGCATTCTACCGTGAGCAGACACGTTTTTATCTCGGAGTGGTGCTCATGTGTTACAATACAGTTTCCTGTGTGAATATACATACATATTATATGGCTTTTACTTTGGTGCTGTGCAAATTTTCCGGCAGTCGAGTCAACCACCACTCCATACAATTAGTGCAGTATGTATGGTGCTCCGTTGAATCCTCTCTCAAGTGAGGCAAAGCGTAGTGGTGTCTGTTTTGTTGCCTTGTCTCCCGCTATCGAGTAAATCCTGGCCGTATGACTCGCTACAGAAGGAACGGTTTCGTCGCGTTCTCCTACCTTTTGATTTCCTTTTTGACCTCCACAGGCTACACACCCGCTTCTCGAGCAAATTATTACCACAACAACAAGGCTGCTAATTGGTTGTGTGCATGTAGTACCTACCAAGCATAACTTTTTAATTTTTGACATATGCGCCTGCAAGGCACGCTCCGTTTACCCCGGGTGTCCTTTAAATGACATTGTAGCAGGTTGTCTCAAGGCAAAATTGGGTAAATGAAAAAAAAACAAAAATTTGCCGAGAAAGTGGCTGGATAAAATGATTTTCGCAGCACACCCCAATTTCCTTTCGCGTATTGATTGAATGAAGCGGATGTTTAATAACGTCTGGTAGTAAGTCAATTGGACATTTTGAGACATCAATCATCACTGGCGTGTACAGCGAAGCGTCCCAAGCCTAAACGGAACGGGACGTCAAGTAAAAGAAAATTACAAGGGGGAAAATTGATCTGTGTGTCCAAAGCGGATGTTTGGACAGGATATCCCGTAAGCTTAAATATAAGCATGCTTAACAAGAACAAGGGGGAAGAAAAGGAATTGCGTGTATTACGAATTTTTTTCTGAAGCGCAAAAAAATGTACCACGTCAACTAACGCTTATCTTCATGATCAATCATAAAAGCCGTACCACCGCCTCTGCTGTCATGTGCACTAGTAAATATGCCCGTCATAGTTGAATCCCAAACGAGAATCTATTAATGACATTAAAGCCCTTATTTGTTGACACTACGGCAAAATCAAATTCGTCATCCATTTTCGTCAAGGAAACAGCTGAGTTGATTACGTTGTTCTGCTTGCGTCCATCAGACACTTGACGACTACCTAAAAAGT
This sequence comes from Callyntrura sp. NNG-2020, assembly GCA_027744055.1. Lineage (NCBI taxonomy): Eukaryota > Metazoa > Arthropoda > Collembola > Entomobryomorpha > Paronellidae > Callyntrura > Callyntrura sp. NNG-2020. Next base: position 35,649 of record JAHZNE010002932.1, on the reverse strand, counting down.
CAATATAAATAACGCGTAAACGTGTTTGTCCAGAACTATTTAAGTAGTCAACTAGGACCTCTTCGAGGTTTGTTATACGATTCCCCGGTTACCAAACCAGACTGTATGGTGCAGCCTTTTGAGACACTCTCCGATTATAGAGACCACTTGTGTTTATGTTTTTTCCTACTTTCTCCCGTGTGTACCATGTACATCTTATTAAATTAATGATATAATCTGTTGGCATGATAAAGACGGCAATTACGTATCTAAATTACTTAAGATCGTGTCAGATGTCCAGCCACGCAATTCATTTGTAGCCGCCTGGCTCCCCTTCTTTCTCCCTCATTTTTCTCTCTCCATCCTCCTTCATGACCAACCAGACATGACAGACAAGCCCGAGAAAGATAGGAAATTATAGACGTCGATCTAGATAAAATAAGAGTTTGGACAACGTACTACTTCAAGTTGTGTGAAACGACAGAACTGCTACCGAGAAGGGGGAAAAAGAGTGATGCTCCACAGAAGGGCTCAGTTTCAACGTTCTTTCGAATAAAGTAATGTTCCCAATTTTCGTCTCAAATAACACACCGAGCTCACTCAAGCACACAGACACAGACACACACACACATGTTTTGCCATTTGCCACTCTCGACCAGGAATACCATTTACCAGAGCTCTCGACATTCCTTCTCCAACAATGCGCTTAGACCGACACAGAGCTCTACCTACGTCTTTCTCTCAAGTCATTCACAAAATAGTTTTACTACTGTAAACTTTCACCAACTTTTTTTTTCGCGAAAAGTGTTTCTTTGAATAAACATTGTAGGATTAAACTGTAATATAGTGCTTAAGCTGTCCTTACTGCTACTACTACCACCACCACCACGACTACTAGTAAAGTTGCCTGGTGATGGTTGTAGTGCCAGTGCCTCAACTATGGCTTCTACTACTACTACTCACAAGGGAAAATAATATCTCATAAGAGGAAGCCACAATGTGGAGAAAAAAAGAGAGATAGTCCGAAATAAGCCGCACCACAACATGGTGAAAGATTCATTATTGCCACTTTGCACCCACTGGTAGTAACGGGAAGAGAAAACGTATTACATAAACATCTCGTGCGCTTTTCTAGACTATTTTATTTCACCTACCAAGAGTCCACTAACTTTCCTTTCGTTTCAAGGGGGAACAGAGAGAGAGCGAGAGAGAGAGAGAAAAGAGGAAAAAACAACGGAGTTGGTAATATCAGAATTTTCTTCTTTTCCCAATGCCGCTGATGCCACTAGTTTGGGATTAGAAGAAGTAGGAGAAAAGACGGTCTCGGATTTAGGATGAGGATACTTACCAGTTAAAGGACCAAGTTCAACGTCCCAACTTATTCAACAACAAGAGTCATGGAGGAAAACAGATGAAAACGTGCATGTCTGATGGTGATTTGGAGTTTACCTCATTATGCTGCTGCTGTGTGAGAGTAGAAGAAGTAAGATATATATGTAGGTAGCCGTGGTAGCAGCAGCGGCGGCAGTGGCAGCATCATTATCATCACATTCACATTACCATCATCGCTTAAAAAGAGAGGGAAATGAGGAAATCTAAATTCGCAATGGCGAGGTTTTCCAAAAAGTACAGCTGATAGGATTTTTTTTTGTTTTTATTATTAAACTGGGACGATGATGATGATGATGCTCATATCACCACTCCTGCTTTTTATTGTTATACATTTTTAAACCGAAGCCAAGTGGAATGCTAATGTTGCGTTTGACGTTGTTATGCACCATGTCGAATGTCGATGCTGTTGTACACAACAGAATAGGACAAACTGCGACTTCTTGTCGTTCAAAAGAGAAAGAGAGAGAGGGAGAGAAGAGAAAAGTTGTTGCAGAGATTGGACGAAACAACAAACGACACGTACATGCATGTCGTATGAATGGGTGTACATGTGGATGGATTCTTTCCCTTCTCTGCATTATGATATTTCACCGTCATTAAATTTTCCGTATTACATCAAAGAATAATAATTTTGTATTTAATTAATGTGTAATATCGAAGAAGAAAGTAATAATCTGGAAGAAGTGATATAATCGTAATTACAGCGTATAATAAAAATGTCCTAGCCGCACCTATGCATATTTATAGATACTCCTTGGTATGCAGGCTAGAACGAGTGTAGGCTTTTCACCCACTTATTTTTTCCTTGTTTTTTTAAGACAAAACGGAAAATCTAGGGAAGGGGAGATGGGAAGAGAGAGAGAGAGAGAGAAAGAGAGAGAGCTCGCGAGAGGAAGCAAGTTTCATAAAAATTCAAACGAAACAAGGTTCCCTGTTTGCCACGACTAAAAACTCGTTCTCTTTATTGTGATTATTGTAATACAGTTTTTGCACGTTTTTCGCCTCTGCTCCACTGCTCTCTCATCGAATTCAATGAGAATGAGTATGAAACTGCAGTAATGTTATTATCACCATCATCATCACCGTCGTCATCACCATCGTGTATATATAACAGTCTGTACTGGAAATGGAACATATTCTCTTACTCTCTTCCTAGCTTTCTTCTCGCTTGTTGTTGCAAAGCTGCAGAATGGCACTCTGCTCCTGATGGCTTACATTACAATAGTAACACATAAACTGTGGCACACAAGCATACACAAAGTACATACTTGCAACTGAGACGTTGTACGAGCAGCGGAAACAAAGGCAGCAGCAGCAGTGGTGGTGGTAGTAGTAGTAAGAGCAGCAGAATCACTGGCACATAATAACGTGAAGCGTCGTTCATGCATGCATAACAGCTGAAACATTCAAGTTGTTGTAAAGTGAACGCTTTCCTTTGCCCGTACCTACCTTCTTTATAAGAAGTATATATTTTGTACATGTTGCTGGAAAATTGCGTCTAACTCGTCTTCCTGAAAGAAAAAAAAGAGAGAAGAGGAGTGGGAGAGGAGAAGAAGAAAAAAAATGAAGAAATGTGTGTACAATTATACAATTTGAAGGAACACGCAGTAGTGCATTGCTTTTGAAATGAGAATTGAGACAGAACTAGGAAACATTTTATTCTTTTCATGTGTGCTCTTCCTCACGACACTTTTTTTGCACGGGTAACGCTGTGTAGTTTTTCCACCTCGATACTATTCTCCCCGTTTTTTTATCTACTCTCTCACGCTCTTCCCCCCGTTCTCCACTTTTATTCATTCAAATCTCGCATTCATAAAAGTGGAAAAGAAAGGAAACTTATCCTCTACTTTCTTTTCCATTTCAATGCCGCGCCAGCAACTTTGCTCAAGTTACTGACTGCTGCTTACCCTACTATTACTACTACTGCTGCTACTACTACTACTACGACTATCACCACCACCGCCACATAATGATAATAAGTTTTTTTCTGGTGACACGTCTCGCTCCCGGACTGCAAAATAGACCCCAGTCCGGTAGTGGATATTACCTAAAATCCCTCGGCTAATTCTCTTGATTTCAAGTACATTATTTTGATTGGAATTGGAACAAGGAAAAAAATGCAGCATCGTATTTATGAAGAGAGGAACCAAACAAGAAAATGGGGAAAGGAGAAAAAGAGAAAGTTTATTTGTGTGGGAGAGAGAGAGAGAGGAAAAGAGAGACAAAGGAGAAAAATAGGGAGTGTAAAGGACACTTATTGGTAGTTCTTTTTTTACAACTACCCAAGAATAACGACAACGACTTACTTTTTTCGGTTTTCCTTATCTCTCCATCAACTCTCCCATTTATATACCTCCATCCACGTGAAGTATTTCTCCTAGAAAAAAATCGCAGACGGAGGTTTTAGATTTCTTCGTATTAACTCCCCTATTAACTACCACCACTTGTGTTAGTGCTCTAACACACACCCAGAGAGAGAAAACAAGCGTTAAAAACAAAAGCGAATAAATAGTAGCAACAGCAGCAGCAGCAGTAACAACAACAACAACGACGACGACGAAAAACAAAGAAAATGGCACATGCATAATCTTAACATGTACGATTATGTGCATAAATACATACTAGAGCTCTCTCCGGTGGTGGTGCTTTTCGCGCTGTATGTGCTTGTAGAATCGACTCTTTTTAGTAGGAAAGCCGAAGAAGTGAGTGGAGTGCATTGTGTATTTATCTCTAGATGAATTCCTCCGATATGGACCTTCTGCACATATCCTTTTGTTGTCCTAATGCTACTAGTAATGATCATTCTTCCGTATAATATGCGTTATCTACAGCTATCTGTACGTAGTGACGATGATGATGGCGTGGTGCTGGTGGCAGCAATACAACTACAAGAACGACCATGTTTTTACAAGCCCTGTAGCTATGTATTGCTAGTTACAAGCACATATTGTTCCATTACGACAACTTTCATAGCATCATCATCATCGTCGTCGTCATCATCATCATCGTCATCGTGCCTGGTATTGGTATTACACACACAAATAAAGTCAGTGTTTGTAAGTGAATGCTAAATCGAGAGAATACTGTTGCCACTTGAGCATTTGGTTACAACAAAGAAAATTGTGATGGAAACTGGAAAACATATAGTAAGAGACGGAGAAAGGGAGAGAGAGAGAGGAATTATTTGAAGGATACTATTGTTACGCCACCCTTTTTCCTACAATAACCACCACCAGCGCCGCTCCGCGCTCCCTCTTACCAGAGAGGACTTTTCTCCGCGGTGGGAAATCCAAAGCACTAAAAAGTATGAATAGATTCCCGGGTACACGTAATGTGCCCATCCAGTAGGCATTTCAATGCACTTACAGCAAAGAACAGGGAAAATTTACAATAATAAATATACACACTCGTTTCCTACAGGCTTGATTTTACTTATTGCTCCTCAACAATGGTTTTAATGTTGGCGCTGCTATATATACGACTCCCATTTCTACCGCAGTGACAATTCCTTAAGTTTTTTTTCTCTCTTCTCTTCTTCTTCTTCTTCCTTCTGGATATTATTTCACATGTTTGCTATAAAAAGGAAAATACAGTGGTTTTTGTTGGGGTAATGCAACCCCAGAAAGAAAATGTAAGAATGGAAGAAACAGCGACCGGCGAAGGATACTCTTACTCCTTTTTACTATACGATACTTTCTCCTGCTATCATCACAAAAAAAGGAGACTTACAAACAAGTTTCTTCGTCGACGTCGTTTCATATGCTTAAATGTATCAATGTCTGTCTGCATGGAGCACGTACATATTTATATAATATGTAGGTATTCTTTTATCCATCTATCCTGCAAGTGGCGGAGGTTGGTGCTGGTGCTACTACTTGGGCAAGTAGATAATATACAACCTATGAAACGGAAAGGATTTGAGATCTTCTTTCCTTCTTCCTTCTCTTTTTTGCGAGTTTTTCATGTGTTACGTTCATCTATACGGGGGCTATCGCTGAAGCAAGACAAAAAAATGTTTGGAACGAGTACCGCACTACAGCTACCCTTTTTTACTGTTTCATTGTGTGCAAGCTCGAGGTAGGTATGTATTTATGGGTTTTTGTTATTATATATGTATCTTCTTTGTATGTTTTTTCCTCTTCTTCTCTCCTCTCGGTGGTAGTAGCTTCTCTCTCTCCCTCTCTCTTTGGTGTATCTCTGTTCTTAGTCTTTTATTCGGAGCGAATAGAGTTGAAAGCTGCATGAGGTCTCATCGTAACTCTCTATTGACTTGGCAAGAGCATATTATGCCCACACTTTACGCGGGATGGGGTTTTTTGTAGGGATATAATATAGGTACACATTGGCATCAGTAAAATTACCACTAGGAGCAGATGGGTGTATGTACCATCATGTGTATATTACCATGCATAATGTTGATTCGGGGGAGGTAGACGTTGCACTTTCTTCTTCTCTTCTTACAAGGGAGAAAGGAGAGAAAGAGAGAGAGAGAGAGAGAGAAAAAAAAAAGAGAGAAAGCAGAAAAGCGATTGAATCGTTGATCGACCTCGTTTTCAAAGCTATCTTTTACTCGTCTCCTTTCCTCTGGAAAAATTGTATGCAAGTAACTTTATATCTTGAAGGAATTGCACAAGGGAGCAAATGAGAGAAATGAGAGTGAAAGAGTGAGAGAAAGAGGGAGGGGGAGACAGAGAACGGGGCAAACATAGTTACAAAAAAAGGCTGAATGGGAGATTAGATGAGTTCAGGAAGAGGAATAAGTAATAGCAAAAGAAATACAGGAAACCATGTGCCCTCTCGCATTTTCGCTCTTTTTTTCTCTTTTCCAGTTCTACTCTCATTGAGTGAGCCATCGCGCGCAAATACCGATCCAGCATCACTTTGATGTTTTGCTCCCTATCGTTTTGAATGATGAAACGTTTAAGTGAGCTTCCGTGCACATCACACAGTCCTTCCCGTTTGTCAGTGTGTTTCCTCAAGCATAAAACATGCAGAAAGTTCTGACTGACTCGCATCTGTGGATCCATGATTCTGGGAAGATGATGCTACTATCAGCGTGGACGAGTTTGATTCTCCAGCAACGACAACAATGATGATGATGATGATGATGATGATGACGACGACGACGACGACGACGACTAGAATGTCTAGTAGAAAGAAGATGATTAGAGTCATGACGGCAGTGATTGATCCTATCCCGTTTTTTTCATTATAAAAGTATATATGTTACCATTCTAAAGAAATGCCCAGTCAAAAAGTATTCCCATTATCCATCGACCCTGTTCCTGTTCACTGCTGTTGGGGTCGGTATTGTTGTTTTGAATAGGCAACGTGCCTATCGGAATCAGTCATTTATTCTTCACGAGCAGTGCTAAGCATCATTCTTCTCCTTACAGAGAACAGTGACACCGTCAGTCATCTCCAGAGGAAGGTCATCAACATCACACAATGGTTCGGTGCTCAAGATTCCTTCTCGTTGTACTAGCACTTACTCAACTCCTATCAATTCTCGATATTATTACTCTTTTTTTACGAACGAGTTACATCTTTCATACTCCACCAGAGTGTATATTGCCTCTTCGTTTTTTCCCTTTTCGAATAGCTGATGAGGATCAAGTTGAAGAGACATCGTCCTACACGGTAGAGGAACAGGAAGCAAAAATTGACATGTATATGTACCCAGTCATCCATATTGTACAAGCCCATTCTCCCTCGAACTTTTCTATCATTACACCAACAAAACAGTCCGCCTGTGAAATCTGTTTTCACTTTTTTTCTCCTTTTACACTTCTTTCTATTTTTTTCTTCCTCTCTCTCTCTGCAGTCAGCAAACATTATGACCATCCATACTCATTCCAGGCGAGCAAGCAAACTAGAAAAAAGAGGAAGAACCTGCTTTCATTTTGGTCATCTCTCTTTCACTCGCTCTCCATAGCTTTCTATACGGCTTCCCTCCAAATATGATCAGAGAGTTTTCTCTTCATATTCTCTTCAGCGAAGTAAGAATTCTAATAAAACTTATGGTTCTCTCCCCGTCACAGGAAAAACAAACTCAACAGAATCAGTTGTAGCAGGTGCTGCATCCGTCCGCCTGCGTCTACACTAGCTCTCTTTATGGCACTGCTACAATGATGACGGAAAGATGTAACTGGTTATGAATAAAACGAAATAATATTTCTTTTTTTTCTATATTACCTCCCTGGAAGGGAATCCTGGTAATAATCTGCATTATAGACAAACACGGAATATACATACAGTTTTCATCCACACCTCGAAATGTTCATGAACTGCTGTGTGGATCGAGGCAGCCCCGTTAGCCATGCTACCTGACTCCGTCCGTAATAGAATGAACCTGGACAGCGCTGTAAATGTGGATGTTTTTATGTATGTATCTATACACCATACCTATTTCACAGACACGGAGCAAGCACGTTAGTAAGGAAGTAAAAGAGAGAGAGAGAAAAAAAACTTTGTCAAGAGTTGAGAGGAAGGAATCAAAACTAAAGTTGTTCTACTACGATCTACCTGCCACTACTGATGTTGCCTGTCACTTGATATTATCTAGTGCTGTCAAGTGGGCAATTTCTTTTTTTTTCTGCTTCTCTTTCTCCCTCTCATTCTACTTCTACAACTCACCATTTCATGCTCCAGCCATACCAGCACGTACCACTAGCATTTCACTTCAGTTCTGTGTGTGTGTGTGTGTGTGCTTGTGTGTGTGCAAAGACAACTCTACGGATCCAGTCGTTGTTCCAGTTTATCTAGAAAACTAGACTGTCTCTGTGTACAGTGGTGGTGGTGGTGGTTCTGGCGGTGGAGAAAGAGAAAGCAAGACTATGACTTTACTTCTTTTTTTTCAACCAAACCACAAACCTCTTTTGTTTGAGGTCACTAATGTCACCTATGAGAATATTTTTAGTATTTGGCCTGATACATCAAGTCTAATGCTATCACCCACATCCCTTTGACTTTTATTCTATTTCCATCAGCCGCATTTCTCCCCCTCGCCCGTTAAAAGAAAACGACGGGAAGCCTTGGCAAATGGATGGATATCGAGAAAACCCCTAAAAAATTACAATTTTATTCTAACCAAGAAAAATATATTGCAGGAATGTAAGTGAAATTTCATGTGGCAAACAGCCATGCAATTTTCAGGCCGAACCACTTGAAAATTCATTTGATTTGATCTCTTCTACCAATTTTTTCAATGCGTACAGTACGCTTCTCTCTTTCTCTCCCTCTCGCTCTCTCTCTTCGAGATAAAAGGAAAACGAAACTCTAAAAATATATGTATAGAAAGAAACGACCAAGATACAAAAAAATCCTCCTTATTTCTTCCTTCCTTCCTCTCTTCCCAAAATTTCGATACATACAAAAACGTCATTACGACATTTTAAAAATAATGTTTTCCAGTATTTATGTACACATTACATTTTACTGTTTCATTCTCCTCCGTACATTCCTTTCCGGGAAAATGGAAGGGATGACATATCCAAATATGAGCGTGAGATTCCTGTATATATAAAATTGAATGGGATCATTAAGGAAGTGTTGAAACGGTTTATGGGTTTCAATTCCAATGTCATATTATGATGTATTGGTAATGGCCTAGCTTATCGGCTTCCATTTACAACAATAATCTACAACAAAGGTACATAACTACAAAGAGAAGCAATGCGGGCACGATGATAGAGTAATAACCTTTAAACAAGCAATCTCTCAACATTTTTTTTCTCCTTTTCTTCCTTTTTTCTCTTTCCCTGCCATTCCAATAATGCTAACAAACTGAAAGTCCATTACTGTTTGGTACTGACTCTGGAGCACATTCTTAGAAAATTTTTCGACACAAACCATTTTTCCTTCATTCTTCATTCACCAAACGCCAACTCACACACTCAAGTTGTTCACTTTTTTCTCTCTCTTTCTCTCTCCCTCCATCTCTTTGTATCAACCAACCGACCCGTGTTTTTCTCTCCGTTAGGATACAAAAAAGCAATGATAAAAATGGTCTTGTTCGGGCGGCAGCACACATTGTAGTTGAGCATTATGCATAAAAACACAAAGAGCACGCATTACGTAGAGATTACTTACCTATAACTTGCAAACATACATGCATACACAACGAACGCCTTTTCTTCTTCTTATTTTTTCTTGCCAGAACACAATACCACTTGCACAAATATTCCTACTTTCTGATTGTAGAAACGCGATTTTCTTTCTGACTTTTTTCTTCTTCTCTTTACCCTCTGCCACCACTACTTGTATATCGACTTCCTCACGCGCCGAAACATGAAGAACGTTCGTTCTCTTTGGCTTTCTAGCATTTTTTTTGGGGAAACCAGGCACAATTGTAATATGTCATGTTCCTTTCCTCTGTTGCTTTCCTCCACATAATTTGCATGCCTGCGAGGTAAACGTTAACACATTATGTAATGCGCGCCTGGAGATGATGTAAGAGTGTAATATTGTGTATTAAAAAGTTAGCTTTCCGTCGCTTTCGCTTTACCACTCTTTTATAGCTGCAGCAGCAGCACCGAGCCAAAAATATGTATTTGTTCCTACTACTATTACAACTCCTACTACTACTACTCCTACTACTTGCTGCCATCAAGCGAAATGCGATAATGCAATGAAATTCTTTTACTGCCTCTGTTTGGTCGGGTATTATTATCTCCATTGTCATTTACAAATCTTTCTGTATCACTACCCCGTGCTTTGAAATAAACGAGAGAACGAGTCTACGATTTCTGAAGCGTAATATGACAGTGTTGGAATTTGGAATGCAAGAATAAATGCACCCCCCACTCCCACACACAAGCATTCTCTCTTCCTCTCTAAATCTACGCTACACAGTTCATCACGCCATAAAAACAATTTTCCCGACAATACTAGAAAGCAACCGTCTTTTTCTCGCTGACAGAAGAGGGTGTAACATGGTAATAGCAATATCATCATAAAAAATAACAATAATATCACACCATTTTCACACACTCCCTGTATTCCGAAAACCCCACTGCTTACGGCACAATAAAGCGGCTAATACGCATAATTCCTGGGAATGTAAAATTGCATGTGTGTGTATGTGTGTGTGTGCCTATCCACCCGGTAGTCATTTCTTTTTCTCACTCTCTCCATACCCCAATACAGAGGAAAAACCCCTTTTTTGTAGAGCGATGCCCGTTTTGTGGATTTTTAAGAAGAAAAAACTTTACTACACCAAAAAAAAACATTTTAAAGGTTCAAGGCAGACTGTTAGCACTATTAGAAAACATCGCTTTTACTTCTCAAATTGTGTAAACGAATGCACTTACGTGTTTCTTATTTCCCAGCCAATTTTCTTCCTCTACCTACAAAGTACAACATGTAATATTAAACCTTGAAACGTGCACTGTGCGATAAATAAGAAAAATACCGGAAAAAGCATTACCTTTCACCTTTCTCCCACTCCCTCCTCCCTTACATTATATACTTCGTACATTTTTAAATTCGCCGTGTGAAAAAATTACTAGGAGTCAGTGAATTTTCAATATTTTATGGATACAACACGCACTCTTTAATTTCTGGGGGGAAACAAGTGTGTACTATTACTCGTTGAAATTGGCTACAAAGTTAAGGTGTATAGCAGTCAAGCATAAAATGCTCGTTTGAGTACTACGATGATGATGTTGATCACGATCATGAGCAATGCCTAATAAGAGTATCAGCCTTAACTTATTCAGCATCTTCATCAAAAGTACCGTGTTAAGTACATGTCGTGTATGTACCTAGTTATCTCCCCATCTTCCCCTTTTCTCCTGTAGTGTGTAGGTTTGTAAAGGCACTTAAAATTACACTGCGTAGGATTCGTCGTGCCGCAGACAAGAAGAGAGAAGAAGTAAGGGAGAAAAAGAGAGAGAGAATAAAAGGAGGCACATTTTGCCGTATCTATTTTTTGCGACATGAAGGCTTACAATGTCAAGTGAAAAGCTTTACGTTGGCGTTTTTCATACGGGAAAGTTTCTATCAACAGCGTTCCATTCTTTCCTCTGTTCCATCTACAGTGGGGCTAATATAAGTCGACAGTTGACACTCGCTTTCCTCTCCTGAAAATTTGCTTATCTGCTTAATGTAATACTTGTAGGGTGCTTGTACATCGAGAGAGAGAGAGACCCACGCAGTATTATAATTATAGATGTATTTTGCCGCACCACAGCATAACACACTACCACACTCCTTGTCGATTTTCCCTTCCCCCGCAAGACATTTCTCATTGGAAAATAATGTAGTGGGTGTATGTGTGTGTGTGTATGTGAATTTGAGCAACTTATAAATCTCCTTTCTGATTATATATGTTTTCGCCTCCATTCCTTCAACTTGAGTTTACGACACTTTTTTTATCTTGGGTTTCCTCATTATGCTGTATGCTCAAGTGAAATATCAAGTTCTTTTTCTGGAATTACTCATGAAAGGTAATCCGGCAGATTTTTACGTCCCTGTGTGTGAACCTTTACAAGTGATACGCAATTTGGAATTCGTTTCAGCCGCCTTTCAGAGAAAATTTAAGAAAGGGTTGAAGTGAGAGAGAGGATGCGATAAGGAAAGTGGGAGAAGTGTACAAGCCTTCATCTCAAATTTAACTCTTAATGTATGGTAACGCTGGCGTCTTCTTCTGTGGAAGACTTTAACCGTGCTCCTGTGAGAGATTTTGGAAGGTGGGGGATATACAGCGGTACACACGCATGTAAGGGAGCGCTACTTTTACTGTATCAATTTTCTGGGAGATAGACACACACAAAAGCCCAATTTGGGTACAAGGGTAGGGGATCTAATATTAGGTGGGTGGAAGAAGAAGAAGAAGAACCTTTGGAATCATGACTACGCATGAATAATTTAGCAGCATTATTGTTTCCCATAGAAATGGCAAGAAGCTGAGTGAAAATCTATTACAATGAGTAAGTATTGTTGTATGGAGCTTGAGTAAAGGGAAAATAATAATGCTGTTTGAATAATACACATGCCGTGTCAGCACTAGTCAGCACTATTGAAGTGTGTACTTGGAAAACGTGAAAACGTTTTCGCTGAATACAATTTTGCAAATTGGACGAACAACAATTTTGAGAAATTCTAAAGAGAAATCACGACTCGCGAATAATTGACTGGAGCGAAGAGAGCAAAGTGTAGTTGGAAATGGAGAAATCTTCCTTTAATTTGGTTTCTCCCAATTTGAGACCATCTGAAAATCCATTCACAATTTTGTAGTTCAAGTGGTGCTAGCGTGGGCAGAAAATGGTAACCCGAATTCTCAATTTTGCAATCTATGCACGAGACTACAATGTTATTTTATTCGGTTTTCTGTAATATAATTTACTTATCACTTTCACGTATTGACGGAGCGTAGGCGCATTACAATTCGCTTCGTTCCTTATAAACACGCCACACTCCATGACAGGCAGGTAAATACATCCAACAAAGAAATATTTGGCACTTGTGAGACGTATCCAGATGGAAAACCGGACTATGATCGTGTGTATGCGTGCATCTATTAAAGTGTGTGGCGTCTAGGTTTAGGTCTGGTTATAGGCGCAAGTAATGCGCTCAACCCCGCAGAAATGTATGTATGTGTAACGGTGATGGTAACGATATGTCAAGAATTCACCAGAGATTCGTATACCTCACACACAGTTTGTCTGCCTAAGAAATGTATGGAGGAACAGGTCGTTGGGGACTACAAGGAAAATATCAAATATGGCGTATAAGAGTGTAGCAGCATACGTAGGGAAAAAAGTTTGTTTGAGTGAGAAAAATTCATGACCAGAATTCTAAAAACTGGAAGAGGAATAAGGCACATGATAATAAGTAGAGAAAATTTTACTACTACTGCTACTCCTAAAATACTACCAGTCGTCAGCCTTACTAGACCACCGCCGTCAGAGTCGGACTACTACAACTACTACTACTACGACTACTACTACAAACTCGTCATCTTCTTGGAACGCCAACAGAATTTTTTTTTGTTTCTTATTCCGCTACAATACCAAAAATTATGGGATACATAATAATAAGCGTGTGTTCATGCTGCATACATTTATATTATAATATTGGTATCGAAAACAGGGCAAAATGCGTATTTAGAGGTACGCAGTGCCGTTGGTCGCTAGTCTCTTTCTCGCTCCAACTTTTCCCGACTCGAGCTTTTCTTGTGTAGCTTTCTCGGCACCTGATCATTCCGGTACAAACAACCAAATCGAATAAATTTATGCAGTTGTGTCGAGAAAATCAAATGGCTGTAATCCCAACTGTCAGGAACAAAAAAAGTTTCATGTTTCGAGAGAAAGTGCATACATGAAAATTGGTCCAGACTGACAATTGCAAAAAGATACTGGGGAAGGATCGTCATGCAAAACAGGTTAGGAAGGGTACATGGCGAGAAAGATACCAGACATATTTATCCATATTATCGTATTGCCTGGAACATGTTCCTTTCTCTTAGCGTCGTACATGATGCAAAAATATTGACTTTAGTTGTGTTATCCTGTTGTTTCCTTCACAATAAGAAAGTAGATCAGAATTCGCATTTACCCGCTTTAGGAACACAAGTAGCAGTCAGTTTGTCGGAGTTGACTCCGCTGACTTAAGCATACACAACAAAGATAAACACGATTTTCGCTTTTTTTCAGGAGGACCGCGGAGTAAAACGGAGAATGCGAGATAGGAGTGCAAAGTGAGAAAAAGGAAGAACGGGAAGTTTATATGCGCAATTTACGACATAGTGCTTTCACTTCAAAAGAAAAAGTGGGAAACGAATTGGGAAAATGTGAGGAAAAAACAAAGTAGGTCGATATCGCGATGATGGTGGAATATGGTGTACTATGTCATGTTCTTTCGTTTTGGGTTATCTGCAACATAAAACGCGGTATTTGCGGTAATGGCTAATCGCTTAAAAAGATTCCTTTGACAGGGAGAGACGATTCATTCTTTATAACTTACTGTCATCACCTTTTCATAGCAGGGTTTCAACCAAATTGATTATATTATTAACAGCATATCTGTTATATACTTAATTATGCAGTTCCTACACAAAAATATTAAAATTTAGTGCTACATGGGACCGCCATTAAATATACCCAAAGGAAACAACGCCACGAGGCCGTTATGGGATTAAAACGTGTGTAGTCAAGTACCAGTATGCCTTGTACCTTGATCCCACCAGAAAATGCTCAACCTGGTCACACTTAATATCAACCGGTCTCCAACTAGTTTCGCCCTCGTGGAGCTCCCTCTTGTACACCCAGCTCGATAGAAACATTATATTTATTTCCTGTAGCTGTAGCACTGTACAATGTCAACTGTAATTTAAAGCGTAGCCAATTCAAAATATTCCGCATAAAACTGCAGTTACTTTCGACAGTTGCAAAAAATTGTTGTAGAGAAAACAATTGCATAAAGACATGAATTTATAATAGATTACACCGATTACGTCTGAAGGAAAAGGGAAGCATAGAAATGATGATATTGTTAGTGTCTGCGGAGCAGTATACGCTTCACAATTTACTGTGCTTCCCTATATTATACATCCTGCATCCCTACCGCCCCGGTTGTCTCGAAACCGCAAAAAAGAAGTTTCTCTGCATTTTCCCCCCTGCATAATCATTTAAATAAGTGTATAGCTATTTTATTAATTCTGACTGCGAACTTACGGAATCCTCAGTGCAAGTTTTCCGACAACAGAGAAAATGCTCTGCTGATTTGTAGTAGGATGTACGACGAGCAAAAGTCTTTCATTATCATTATTACCATCTGTTTCGATATCGATTTGCGAATTTTTTTTTCTTTCGAGATTCCCCCCCCCTTTCTCAATATGGCGTTCATCATTATCGCGATAGCAGCACCCAAGGAGAACCCAAATTTCAGAAATTTATTCGCCCTGTTTTTTTTTATCACAACAGCAGGGAGCCATATAACCCCGGCAAAGTAACAAATCCAAAGTCCTCTTCTTGTACAGTTAGGTATATTTATTTTTAATCGTAAACAACCAAATGTTGATATTTTTTCGGAAAAGAATGAAACAACAAGGATTTTTACAAACATGCTGTGCTGTGTAATTGGTAGCTATAACACTGGCTGAATATTAATAGCGTGGTTGAACAGCACCATTTTCAATTCAACAAAAAAAATTTAAAAAGAAAGTTTAGGTCAAATAGGAAATAATTGCGGAATGATCCGCGCGCGTCCTCCAATACGACTACTACTGCAGTCGTGCATGTACTGCACTACAAACAGATTTTTCCTTGAGTAGACAAAAAAGTGGAATCTCGTGCAGGAATTTCTAAAGTAGGGAATTTTAGCTTGCATTTGTTGCAGAGTACCCGCGAAAAAAAGTTTTCCAAGAAGGGGCCACCAATTGCTGACGGTGGCGCGCCTTGCTAGTAGCATTTTTAAGTTTGGCATGTGCCAAAGAAAGTTTTGTTGCCAGCAATTACTGTGGTGTAAAAAATTACTCTTTAATGGATATAGCACATTTTGCATGTTAATCGTGACGAGGCTGCTCAGAGTGACGACGTTATGTTGTAGGCACGTTAGCTTCTTCCTATGTACCCAAAGTTGTATCCACACAAATTCGGTGGAGATAGCTAGTGCCGATGAGGCGAGCATCAAGAACGGTGTGAACGATCGGTTCAATTTTTTTTCCAATTCACCATTCATGGTGTGTCGATAAAGTTAGAACGCTTTTCGACGTCAAGCACTATAATTCGGAGTCGTTATAGGGGAGTCGTGCAAATACCTTCAGTAATATTACGACACTACGTTTCGTCAAAATACGCTAATTAATTAAATTAACTTCAATAATAATAGATACATCGTATCTAACAATAGGTATATCATATAAATTGATGTAAAACAATAAAATCGTCCATTGTTGCTTCTGTGTCCAGGAAAATAAATGACAATGTCTTGCTGTCCAACTGATTACGTCATCGACATGTGAAGCTTTACCGTGATTGTCCTGTGGATCACGACACGAGGTAGGTACATCCATATACGACTAGAAATACCGCCTTGGTAATAACCCAAAACAAAGATATGAAAGTTGTTGCAGAATATTGTCGGCCTGACATGACGAATCGTCGTTCGTCGTAACTGCTTAATTATGTAATATCATTTTGCACGTGGGATCACATCCGGAGATGATTTCCAAACTTGAGTGGCTCGAACATGTGCGTCTCAAAGAATCCTGGAAGTATCCGCAGCTGATGAGCAGCCAGTATAAGTATTGACTTTTTTCATAATTTCTCCAGGGATCCACTACGGCTCTCAATAATTCAAACAAGCAAAATAGGTCGTAAAAAGAATGAGAGGTTGCAATGGATGTTGGCTGATGTTGATAAGGGGGAACAGCAAAAGCGAGATGATTTTTGTCCGTTCTTGTCAGTTGTCAGAACAAAAGTCTTTCCAGCCATTGTTCACAATGGTGAATGGTGTGAGCAATCAGCGATAGCACCTCGGAACTGGGATGAGGTACTTTTCTCGTCTCTTGGCAATAAAGACTTTTTGCTCATCCGGAATCCAAATCAAAACTGGAATCAGCAACAACAGCAAAAGCAGCCTACACACAAAGCATCTCTCCAAGTAGTGACAAGAGAAAGAGAGCGTTAAGCGACATAAATCTATTTCTGGCTTTTTATACACTGCTTAACACATCCACCAACTTACAACCATACGCGATAAATGCATAAACGGAATCGGGAGCCATCCAGTCAGAGAGGGATCGCATTACCAATCTTTAGTACCGGCTGTGACGGACAATACTAAAAAGGCTGGGTGGCTAGTGATAAATACAAGGGACGATGATGATGCCCCTGGTATTACATGTGCTTATTGTCGGCACTCTCTGCTAAACACACATATATCCCCACCATCAGTTATAGATCTGTGTAATACCTGAACTCCTACCGAGAGAAAGAGCCCCGGTTTCCCGGAACATGTACCACTGATGATTGTTTCCAACTTACGTGATGAGTTTTCAGCCATCGGTGATTGCACAAGAGGAGAACAGCAAACACCAGCGAGATCTGAAACGGAGAGATAGAGGACGAGAAGGTACTTATCATCATCACTTACAAATGGTAAGGACCAGTCTGGTGAGGAAGCCAGGTGCGAGATGATCATCATCTTTATTATTATCGTCATCAGTGCCGCAAGTAATATCTCCAGTGAAGAATGTCAGGAAAAATATAGAGAAAAAGTGCCAAAAAATAAGGAATGGGAAAAGCTCTGGATGTCCATGCCTGCTGCCTGCTATGATGATGCAATGCCATTACGGCATCCTCCACCACCACCGCCACCACCACACACCAACAACATCAAACACCAGACCACCACTGCCGCTGCCACTTCCCGCATCATCATCTAAACTTCTCACTTGAAGTGAGAAGAAAGAAGGAGCAAGCATGCATGCATGCAGTCATGCATCCTTGCTCCCCATAATTTTCACTATACTTGTTAATATATATTGGCTTTCGCTTTCTCTCTCTCTCTCTCTCTCTCTCTTTCTCCCTCTCTCTTTTCTTCCGTTCTTCCCCCTCCTCCCGTCCCTCTCTTCCAGGAGCATTCAAGTGAAAATATGGGATCTTCTCCATCGTTTCTCTTTCACTAGTTATCTGTCACCAAGGGCAAGAAGAAAACTGCGAGATGGCACAAAGTATGTTTATTTGTGTATAGGATACAGCCTCCATTTTAATGCAGTGAACCATCACCAAAATGCTTTGATGCTGCAGAACGATGGGACACAGTAAACGTATCTTAAAACCCAGGCTCTTTCGTACGGGACGTGGAAGGAACGCTGCTGCTAAAATAATGCTTCCAGTAAATACCCCCATCATCATTCATTTGTGCTGTTGATGGGCTGTGCGCCATATATCTTTTTTATTTGAGACGATAGTGTCCGTACCCCTGAAAGAGAATGCAAACGAAGGACGGCAGCCGCACACAGCGCGATGTGTAGTTACGCGAAAACTTCAAAAGGACATATTTAAACCAGAATGCACATGGAAAGTGCAAGGAAACGAGGGATAAATAGGTTTTACCGCTGTCGGTAAATTCCAAAAGCGCTTTCTTAGTCCTCCTGACTCGCATTCAGAGACTTGAAGAGTGAGGCTAGGAGCCAGGGAACAACACACGTTGACAATGTAGATGTGCCACTTTTCTTCGTATTTACAAGTGCTCTCTGTGGACCAGCAGCATAGCAGCAGCCCAAAACCAGCGTGGCTCACACCGTTTCTTGTCCCCGTGTTTGCGTCCTCCTCCTCATCCATAACTCTGCTGGGTTGTTGTGTCGAACAATAAGTTGTTTATTTGGGGAACCGGGGCATTCCCATTAAAAATTGTTTCATTTTAAGGGTACATTCCACACTAATAATATCCCTACTTTACTCTTCCCCTCTCTAAATATTTATGCGCAGATACATACCGCCCTCTCCCCCTTTATGCTCCCGAATTCAAAATTCCTTTAATTTAAAAATAAGGCACGACTTTGCCAGACACTCAAGTACACTCTTGATACCGTCCTTCCACTTTTAGCCTTGAAAAAATTGCCTTTTGTCATTTTAAATTAAAGTGGGATACATTTCGAGACCTGTAATACACTTTTACATCCCGGCAGGTAGTAGCGTAGCACTGTTGACAACTGTTACTCGTTAGCATAGTGAGTGAGAGAGAGAGAGCCATGCCGTGTCTGCCTGTAATAATAACCCCAAACATTCGCTCTGTTGTGTGGTTGAGCAGTCCCCGGGTAATCCTATATCATTTCTCCCTTCAGCACAAATGGTAACACAACACAGTTCTCTCGCGCTCGGCATTGTCTCCGTATATTGTAGCCTGTGAGTAGGGATCCAATTAGGTACGTCCACTTGTGTACATCACTCACCCTTTTCTCGCCATTTGTGAAGAGAATAGCAATTAAAGAACTCAAACTGATAGTACACCCTCAAAACTGGGTAATAGTCAGTAAATTGTGGAAACCCACAATGTCCTTGTCATATTATGATTAATTTTGTTCCTAAAGAAAATGGAAACGTAAGGGCATAGAGCGCTCGCCGAAGGAGGACAGAACCAAAATTTCATAGTACTTTTCCCGTGAGTTGAATACAAGAGTGAAAAAAGTTACCCTACTCGTGTATGATGTTTGCGTCGTTTGCATTTTTGTCTCATCGTATATGGATTATGCATAACAGCAGTAGAGGCAGGGAGCGAGAGAGAGAGTTAAGAAGAGAGAGAAACGAGAACAGGACAATGATAGTATCACCCCCTTTTCCCCTACTTACTCCACTGTTTTCTCCACGAAAAGGCATTCTACATAAATAAGAGGCAGCAAATCTTGTGGAAAGCTTACGGAAATGGAGGAAGAAACTAATCCATTTACATAGTTTTCCCCACACACACACACACATACAAGCTCGAAAAAGTTGCATAACAGAATGATGTGCAATTTTTATTCATGTGCGCGACTATAGGAGAGCATATTATTATTATTATGTCGAATATAGACAGGCGTCTTCCGCACAATACATATTCACGTACATAAATAGTCGTTGTTCACTCAAGCACCATATCGTGCACACCGCACGACTACTTTTCTTTTTTCGTATCGTTCGCTCTGTCTCTCTTTACTTCTTCTTTCCTCTTCATCGCACATTACAAAGCTGTTATCTAGGTGGGAGCACTTACCATCACTTTTTTCGTTTCCCAGAAAAAAATATAATCCTGTAATTCAGCAGCATCATGAGATGAGTAACAAGAATATCAAGTTAGCCTGACACTAGGAAATTTATGAATTCTCATTCATACATGAAAGGCCTTCTCTGCCATCATCATTGCCACCGCAATCACCGCACTACATTTTCCCGTGTGCATGCTGTCTGTGTGCATTGTGCATCCGCATCGACGTAACAGACTAGAGGTTGTAAGCCAGGAAATTCATATTTGCAGGGAAAGTTCGTGCGACGATGGAGTGTGATCTGTAATAGTGTAGCAGGCATGTACGTGGATATGGGAATATGAGATAGGTACTTATCTTATTTTTAGGAAAGCAGGGCAATGGCTGAGAGCAACAACGTGTACTCATAATCAGAGAATCGGCTGACTGTTATTTCGATCAACGGGAATTTTTTATTACATGTAGTATAGTATTAGTATTGCCGTGGTAGTGGTTTGCCACATAAATAACAAAGGCTTTTTTCAGATGTGACTTAAAATAAATCCGTCAAGCTCACATCACGTAGGGAAGTGGCGAAGCAATGGAGCAAGCGGTAACCTCTCTTTTGTATGTCGTTTCGTTCCGGACTTATCGTTCGGACAGACTGACAGACGAACGATGTCGTCAAGTCAGGAACTAGTTTGGATTTTTAAAACCTTTGAACAACAGGAACAAAAGAAAGTAACAAGGTAAATTAAATCATAATCACTGATCAACCTGTACGTTTGGGTGTCAACAATATGGCAAACAAGTGTACAACTAATGAATATCTTGTATTACCCGGAGCGTAATGATCGTATTGACCAGTGTCCATTCTGGGTATTCTGATTAGTTCTGGAGGACCCCGATAATCAGAATTTGTATGAGATTCAGATATTTTATAGATTTTATTAGTATTAAATACAAGGGACTATATTAGCCTAACAAGTTTTTAATAGTTCTAAATTGTAGTAAATTAAACGAGGTATTCCAAACGAGATGAACGAAATCACAGTCTTACATTAAATAACACTGCCTTACATTGACTAACAAAGCTCTGCATGGAACAACGTTGTCTTAAATGGATTAATGTTGTCCTGAATCTCTTTTTACCCTTAGAGTTAGCCAGCCGAATACCAACGTCCTCATTCCAATACAAATCAACTCACTACATTGAAATTCAGGATAACAATGCATTTTGATTTTTTACCCTTCTTCTGACGTTTGGCCAATTGGCCCACAATCGCTCGTAAAGGCCTACATGACGTCATTTCAGCTAACAGACGGACGAACAATATAATGTCAATAAATGGTTTTGAGAATTAACAATATAGCAGCATCATTTCAATTTTCAATTATGAAATCTTACACCACTCATCCGCTTCTTCCCATGATAGTCATGGTCCCTGAAAACCAACGACTCTTTTACATTTCTCGGGAGAATATGTTCCAGAGATTNTCTTACACCACTCATCCGCTTCTTCCCATGATAGTCATGGTCCCTGAAAACCAACGACTCTTTTACATTTCTCGGGAGAATATGTTCCAGAGATTGGTATAAGTAGACATTTCAAGGAAAACGAGGGGAAAACCTATCTACTACCTTGCCTTCTTAACACAGAGGGATGCACGCACCGCAATCAAAAGAAATAGCAGTGTACATCAATTTTATACCTGGTACGCCAAGAAAAATCTGGCAGGAACACGCCATCTCCGATGCTATAATACTGATAGGGATTTTCTTTTCCTCTTTCAACTTGATGGATGATTAATTTTCACCTGGGCCTTTTTTCTAAAGTTTCAAAAAGTTTCCTCCTCTGCTATAAACTGCCTATTTGTCCATCGGTTTCAGTAGCTAATGATCTGCTACTTAGACAGAATTATCTTAATTTTTCTCAATCCCGCTTCTCACCTATTACCTCGTCTTATATAAGTTGCGAAGTTGAAAAAAAGCTGCTAAGCTATTCTAACGACAGTCCCTCAAGTGTAAGAAGGTGAGAACTTTTTTTAAGAATGTTGTTGATATTTTGTATATAGCGGCTTATATCACTCTGGCGGTTACACAAGTAACGATTTGTAACCTCTGCCCACAGTGCATTTTTATAACGGCAACTTTCCCCAGATAAGTACGTAGACACCCGGGCAAGAAAGTCTTGACAAGAGAAAGTACGCATTACTGACAGCCTTTTTCTAAAAGAGTTTCCGTGACAGTGAAAAGTAACCGAATAGCGTACTAATGATAAGAAACATGAGACATGTGAGGTTGTTGCTATTGCTAGTAGTATCTTCTCACCTTGCATCCGCGAGTAACCAGTCCCTCCTCATCACAAGTAACCGAAATAAACATAAAGCATTGTGAAGCGCTTCTTTTTAAAACGGAAACAAATTACCGTACACATTCACAATACCCCATAAACGTCTGTACAATAAGCATATTATATACATATATATATATATATGTACTACCCAGTATGTTTTCTCGTTGTGAGTAAAGAGAGCATCAGTTTAGCTTATTTGTATTTTGTAACCTTCCCCCACTCGAAAAAGGTAGTCGTGGTGTGTGGCCTTGTCGTCCAACTCGTCGACGGGGAAGGGGAAAGAAAAAGCTGTACAATTGCAAAAGAAAATATCAATCACCCATCCGAGGCAGTGTAGGAAGTGATTGAGTATTCGCTTTGTCGGTTGAGAAAGTTAAACTAGCCATAAAATTCATGGGAAGTGCCAAGAGGAGCGCTTTAAATGGCTGAATTTGATTTACTTTTTTACCAGCTGTACATTTGAGGTGAAATACGATAAAAACGAGTCCTGCATTTCCACGAAGGGAGGGAAAGGGAGAGACAGAGAAGGAGAAGTGGGAGGAGAAGGAAAAAAGGAATGAGTGAGAGATTGCCTACTACATAGATCAAACTGGTGTGCTGTTGCTACTATAGTACCACACTAGTGGGGAGAGAGAGAGAGTGAGAGAATTTGTTGGACTGGTGCAACCCGCAGTGCACACAGACAAATAAGAAGATATTCTTACAACAGCAGAGAGTCACTTCCAGTCTCTTTGCGTTACGTTTCTACGCCGATATATACGTATAGACATGTGTATATATAGACATCATCGCCACGTTCACGTACCTATACACCAAAAGGACAAACCATTATGTGAGCTGTGAGCTCACCTTAATCTGCTGCTTTTCTATTGGCCCACATTCAAAATCCTTTACAAATTGTGTTATTTATCTAAGCACAGTCTTTAGTAGCAATCAGCCGCATGCATACTGACTTAACTGAAAACAATTTATGTGTAAGTAGTTTTCTTGGCTTTATAAGAGAGAAAAGCGTTCTTCTAGGAGGGTGTGTGTCTGTGTGTGTGTGTGTAGCAGGCCGTTATAGTGGATTGGCTGTGATGATGATGATGATCATCATCATCATCGCCTTATCATCTAAAATACATGAGCGTGTTGTTAACTTGACACTGAACCATGCATATATCAAGTTTAGATGCCTTTCTCAGACAGCAAGGCTAATTTTGCAGAATAAATCGATTTTTAAAATGTGCTCCAGACGATCGTCATATAAATTGCGAGCAAACACCGTTCACCGTTCTTGTTGCAGTGGCTGTAGGGGTTAATTTCTCCATTACCATTATTGCAGCGACATTTACGAAAACAACGCCGCCTCCATCTCTCTGCAAACTTTGTTTCCTTTCATCCTTCTTCCTCCCAAGCAGGTAGTAGTAGAAGTAGTAGTGGCCAAGTAACTGGAGGACGATAAGGTACTCGCGTGCGTCAACTTAATAGCGGCCGTAATAGTGACCCAAAGTCTTCACATAGCCACCTCTATGCTCCCACCGGGAAAAAAACTGGGGCTTTGTGATAATAAACTTTTGCTACTGTTGATGCATATTATTATGCCATACAAAAGGTGATCTATGTGCAATAATGGAGTTGATGCAGACATTCCTCGCTCAAGCAAGCATGCATTTTATATTGCGTTTATTTCACTCATTCAAACCTTTTACGGTCATAAACCAGTACAGTAATGGGCTAACGATGACTATGATAGAAAGCTGAAAGAAATTGCTGTACATTATACAACAGCGAGGAGAGGTCATATGTAAAAAGTTTTCCTCGTACCGTGCTTAAGTAAATTACGCTATAAGAGAAGTGAAAGTGGAGCCTTCTGCTCCCTTGCTCTGTTTTGGTGCGGTTTATTGCTGTCCTGATAATATGCTGATGATGGGGATAAAATAAATTGGATGTGCTCGATTGGAAGCTATTCCTTGACTTTGTTCTTACTATTAGCATGCATAGCTCCAACCCTCTAATAAATATTCCATGAAGAAACAAACGGTTTAGCAGTTTGGCGATGGTGGCGGTGGCAGTACTCCGGCCTGGAAAGGGAACAACTATGACGAGAGGAAAGCAAAAGTGATGAAAGTAAACTGCTTTCCCTACGTACTTCCATCTATATACATATAATATACATTCATGCCGTCGTCGTCGTCGTCGTCAAGTAGCAGTATTTGCTTACAGCTTGCACGTTGATGATGATGATGATGATGACGATGATGATAATGATGATGCAGTAGGAGAAATGGTACAACTAGTACAAAACTTGAATAATACATGCAATGTATATTACACTATCATCATCGTCGGCGTCGCACAGCAAAAAAGTGAGCAATGGAACTCATCTCATTCAGACCGCGTGATGGTCAGAGGGAAACAAATTTTTTTTGGTGCTCACCAACCAAGTACCCTTACCCGGGTTGGTAGGTACCCGAATATATATGCACGCGGTTCCAGAGACGATGCTATTATATGACGACCCTGTCATGACAAGTTGATGTGTGGCTACGAGTGGTGCTACATATTCCACTTTCTTTCCTTCCATGGTACAATGCTTGCTTACATCAAGCCCACTCCTGTTCGCAAGAGCTGTTATCAAGTGATTTGCGGATATTTGTTGCATCATTCCAGAGTAATGCCATTTTTGACGAGCATATGCCACTCATACATATCCCGCATACGTTTATATCCCGAGTAAACCCTCCCACCAACATATCTATAATATATCCGTGGTAATGATAAGGTGAAATTTGAAAAATACGAAGGAGGGTATAACTATATTGCAATATTTATATTTATAGCTGATTGATACACACATGTTTCCTGTGTGGGTACCTATACTCCCGTATCCGTGAACAGTGAGTGTTTTCCTAGTTGTGTGAGAGTAGGTGAGCAAATCTTAACTTTTCGAAGCAGCCAACAAAATGTCACCGAAAATGGGATATTTTGAGGGAGAATGCTGCATCACATGCATTTATGTACGTGTACCATCAAATGTTATTTTTTCTTGATGATATGATGAGCCTAGTTTGATGTTTCCTCTCTGTTTTTGTCAACGCAAAATTGGCAGTTTAATATTGAATAGGTAGGCATATGTTGCTGCTACACAGCGATTGCGGAAGATAATACCAGCACTGGGACAGAACCTGCTGGGAGAAACTGATCCAAAAGAGGATAACGATACTGGGATCTCTACGTACAAAGATAAATGCCCCCTTTCAAATTACTCTGGCATAAAAAGGGGAACGCAGAGAAAGAAACTTGCTGTGCCTAACCCTCGCCTTTCCCTTCCAGAGCAAATGGAGTTTCCATTTTTACTCCAAAATCGGGCATCTATCTATGGTCATACCCATAAACCCATATTGTTCCAACAAGTCAAACAAATGGTTATGTACTGCACAAAGCACCGGAAAAGACTAAGCGCGGATATAATTTTCATAAAATATCAAATGATGACAGGGTGCATATACGACACTACCATTCCAATTGGCACACTTGTCTGCGTACTACCTACCTATAAAGACGAACCTGTGCAGTAATAATATTATTATATGCACTACTCGTGTTGTAACCAAATTACCACCAGAGAAAATCGAAGAGTGAATTTAGGTAAGGCATGTGTAAATCGCTTTTGTCCTGCTCGTCTCTCTTTCTAACTTTCTCTCTCTGACGGAGATGAAAACTAATAACATTACCAAACAGAGCACACCATCACGACGATATTATGTTAAATCAAGGAAGACGAAAAATCTGCGTCGGTTTAGATTCAGCTCGGTACAAGAATGTGCGCCCTTATTAATTTATGAAAATTATTATTTTAGCGTTTCTCCGAAAAGTGAATCAAGTTTCAAAACAAACAAGAGCTACTCCAGCAGAAAGTGCTACTTGAGTAGGGTACATTGAAATAAATGAGTACCTAGGAATACGTCGGCTTAATAATAATCTACCAAAGTGTAGTGTAAAATGCAAACGGGTAACGCTTGTGAATCACTATAATTGGAAGATATGCAATCCATGATGTGTACCTATGTATCTACAGCCCAGAATAGATATATTAAAAATAAAAGGGCATAATTTACAAAATGTCCCCCTTTGGCATTAAATCCGGCCATGTTAGGTAATTAATCGTTTAAGCGTCCCTCTTAAGGAGGAGCAAGACCGGGGATTCAAAATGAAATATCACCAAGTAAAAACCATGGTTTTAAAGCATTTCACGTTAGAGTTCAGGTTCTTATACCTATCAGATTGAAAGAGCACTGGCAGGACGTAGAAACAGACAACTCTTCGTGTCGACTATGGCTATACGCACCACTACTGTGTAATCGTCCTGGTCTGGAACGGCGCGACGTAAAAAGGTAGGTACGTATTTTCAAAAAGACCACCCTTTCATGAATACGCATACGGTATTAGCATTTTTATTGTATTTTACACGACAACCTGTGGCGATAATAATAGGTTATTTCAATCCTTTTCCCCCATTATTCTGTATTGTAACCAAGTTCTGAAAGGGTTAACCCGCTTCTAAAAGATTAGTTTTACGCTTACAATTATTTTATCAGATTGAAAGGCAGAGCCGCAAAGCTGGTGAGTACACACACACACACACGCTGGAATCTGATGAACAGTCCTTTAGTATGTGTGGGTAGGGACGTACACACGTTATATTTTTACTACTGGTCACCTTGAAGTCTCCAGCGCGCTTGTTAGTACTCCCGTGGAACCATCACCACCACCACTTCTCAGGCTTACCTTTTTTTTAACCAATAAATCTCTTTACAGTCGCGTCCAGCAAGGTGACTAAAATGGCGTGATTGTGAGCATTTTTTTCCTTTGGAGCTTCATCTCGTCCGCCCTTTCCATGATTGCAATGATTATGCTACAAACACTGTAATTATTTCCTCTCTACTCTTGGGGCATGCGGTGCTCGATACTCTACTATGAAGGCATGCTCTCCTCCATTTTTGTGCTTAGACCTACATATTGAGAACTAGGCCAGGCAAAGGCAAAGGTGACTGGTTCTATAGATATAAAAAAATTCGATCGTCTAGCAAGATCACAAACAGAGATAATAAACAACTCGCAATGCGTAATATAAAGACCCTCGTTTTTTTACATGAGGGCATTGCCATGACATGAAGTTATGAAATAATGTCATTTACAGGTAAAATGGAATCCTCATTTGTGTATAAAAAGTGCTCACCACGCCAATTTAATTTGTCAAAACATCTTTTTGTATTGATTTAAATCATCGATATTTTTTTTACTAGCTTCGCCTGATGAGAAAGTTTTTTTTAATACAACTTATTTTGTGAATATGAATAACCATGCAACGTTAATCAGCTCGGTTTTCTGATCTAGTGTCAATTTTCAAGATGGCCCAATACAGTGTACCTCAGTGGCATTCTACTAAAAGCCATGTAGGTATGACAGAATGGCTCAAATATCGTGGCTCGTTTCAATTTATCTCCCCGTCTTCGTAATTACAATTTCTCAGAAACTGAAAGCATTATGTTGTGGGTTTCAATTTCCATATAAACTCCTATTGAAAACTAATTAAATTGCACTTCACAAAGCAGCGCTTCAGTTGAATTGGTCGGCGAGGCAATGAACTCTTACCAGTAATGCCAGCCAATACTGGGTATTGTAACTTTGCTACAGCTCGCATTGTGTGTGAAAACCTATTTAATATTGTGTTCATTAATGAGAATTGTACAGGCCAAAAATACTTTATAATTCATTTTCATTCCAAATAAATGTGTGATTTTTTTTACATAGGTAAGTGCAGTTGTGTAAGTGTTTTTTCTACTTTCGCAAGTACTACCTTGGTGAATGAAGAGTAACCGCATCGGTGTTTGAGCTTGCCCTGGTGTGTCACTATTGCCGTCATTATCTTCTACTTTGGATCAGGTTACATTTTACGACTTTCTCAACTACTCCATTCTCCGTTCTGTGTGAGGTAAGTCATCTCTCAATATTGCACACACTTTACAGTTCCACGTCTGTCTGACGTCATCCCAAGAACATTGGCTCCTTTGAAAGCTGGGATGTTGGCATCCTTGCTTAACAAAACGTCAAGACAAGACCATATAGAGTTACTCGCATGCTTTTAGAGATATTGATGATTTGAATGGATAGTTACATGCAGGACAACGCAGTCTTCGGTAGGAAAGAAAAGTGCAAACAGTAAAGTGCAGGTCTCCATAGAATACATGTCTCTCGATGTGTAACAACCATATCTATCCCTAAACTTGCATCATTTTCCGATTGATACAAGTTAGATTGACAACGATCGAGTGTTTACTAAAATCTCATTTCATTATTCATTGGGTTACCCGTTGTCACGTTCCTCTTTTTATAAGCGAGTTGTCCCTTACATTTTTCCTTTACGTTCGTTCCTAGTTCGGCGACAATTTCAAGTTGACGTGCTTCATTGTTAGTATCTCCTTGTTGGCGAAACTGCAGGAAACGTTCGAAAATGTCAACTGACCATTCCGACGTGTATGAAAGTGACGGGGATGAGCAACTGCTTATCGAGGACGATAAAACTACCCAATTCCAGCCAAGACGAGGGAATACTCAAAAGGACAAGTTGCTCCGGGCAGATCTGGAAAAATGGCAGAAGCAATTTTTACTTATTTTTGCGACGGTAAGAGTTCACGGTTATTTTGGTGTGTGTTTACACACACGCGGTAAAATTTAAATATATTTGCTATTCTCCGCGGCGGTGGTGGAGGTGGCAGTTACACCCGATACAAGAACAAGCTGCATGCATGTCCTATTTTCAAATCAATATTGTTCTCTTGTAGTTTGTACCCGCCATCAAGTTTGTTGCTTCTTGTATCCTCCTCTCGATTATTGCATCGTACGACACTCTCGGATATGACCTGGCACATCACCCCGAAGGAACTTACATCCAGAAAGGTTGAACAACAACAACAACAACAACAAAAATAAGAGAAAAGATTGGCTATTATACCGCAACAGTTTACATTATTTTACTTCTTTCAATATCCCCCTTGTTTTGTGTGATTGCAGCCGACATCTTCTTCCTCTACTTGATAGTGACTATAGCCGTTTCATCTATTATCCTGATGTGCGGAATCTCGATGTTTGCACAGTTCCCGGGTGTAAGTATTCTCTCAAAAGTCCTTACAACCCCATGTTTACAACCCAATTTGTTTTTAGATGCATTCTAACCATCATTCATTGTGGTCTCCTTGTAGGTTACGACAACATCCATTGACGGATACCTATCGTTTAGAGGTCTCATTCTCCTTCTGGAATTAACTGTGTGGATTGCCTGTGTGACACGGTTTTCTCTCTCCATTAAGGAACACATAGCTACTCAAGCCGCTCTAATCGCCGAGGCACAAAGCATCATCTTCCTTAAACTTGGCTCATCCCATCGCTACAATCTTGATCCGCTGGAAGAGCCGTGCACAATGGAAATGACTACCATAAAAACGACTAATGTGACAAAAGGGCTTAAACCTGTTCCACATGGTGCCCCTGGTGGTATTGAATATCCTTAAATATCTTTGTTACACAAATGGGCTGCAAGTTCATAATTTGTCTTTACTGTTAGTTTCCCCCATATTCTGTTATCCTACATTACGGTCACCACGTTACCCCGTCAATAAAATTACATGGGGTAATACTACTCCTACAAGACAACAAGGCCGACGTTTTCCAGAGGGAAGCAATTCTCCTTCTGAAAGAAGAAAGTACCACGGAACTCATTATAAATCAACAGATATCCCCTTCTCTCTTTCTCTACACAGTTGTATCCGCGCGTACACATTCAAAGTCATAATTGGACTAATCTCAAAATAATATCCTATTCTTGTCTATCATTCAAATAGCACGTATATTTGTGTGTAGCTTGTTGCAATAAAAATAAACGTACTTTCCCCGCCGAATCCCTCGTCTAGACAGTCATTATGTTACGTAGCCCATTTCCTTTTTGTTATTAGGAGAAAATGCGACCCAATTATAAAATTAATGTACTTTTACGCTGTACATAAGCTAGTTTACCAAAAACATACAGGAAGTGTGACTTTGATGTAATGTTTTCAATAAACGATGTGTGTACTGCTAAATAATGTAAACAATTATTCCAATACGGACAACTGCATTAAAGACCGTATTGGTAGAGAGATATCAATGCGTTCTCCGAAGGACCATGCGATAATTCGTGGCTCTTTGTTAGTTAATGAGATTGTAAGTTATAAAATGGAGCACTGTCATTGATCATACCTCTTTGATGATCCGGCCAGAGGGGTTGTCTGTGAGTGAAATCCCCTATCAAACGTTTTGACAAGGGGTATCTACATTAACGCTGTGTCCCCGCTGCTGCAAAGGGAAATGTGTATGGTTGAGATGACATTAAACTTCTACAATAATCAAAGGTTTTGAAGTAATATTGTTCCACGCATTAAAAGCGAGGTCGGAGTGCATTCATGAATACAAACAGATAATAATAGGTAGCAATTTAGAGTTTTAGAACCCCGCGAAATACGTATTCCGTGTAGATGTATACATTCATCCCTATTTACTCGCTTTGTTGCCCAAGCTGCTGCGCTGAGACAACGGTGGCCTCTCTGTGGCGGGGAGTCCTCTTATCGTCATTGCGAGAGCCGCAGTACAGAAAATTGGAATAAAGTGAAACGGTAAAACTCCTCGTGCCAAACAGCGCAGTCTCTTTTCCCTTTTTTAAAACTGAATCTACCGCAGCGAGAGGAACGATACAGCGGAGAAGAAAGTAAAAATGGTAAACTTTCACTTGTTCAACTGCTGACTATAAAATCAAGTTAATTCATCTCATGCTGTAAAAATAGTATCATTATTAATGATATAAAAGTGAACGACCATGACCAAGTCCTCCAGCGAGCTCAACAGTATCCCTTCTAATCGCTTTTTTACTTCATCTCTTTCCATTGCATTGCATTGTCGTCTCCCGCTCTCTCCTCTCTCTCTCTCTCTCTATCCCCGTCAAAAAATGGGAGCACTGTGAAACGGAAAACGTATACAAAAGCGCGCGCGGGGGGACTAAACCCAAAAATGTATATCGGAATGAAACGAAATAGAGAAGAAAAGACGAAGCATGCAAAAAGCAGAAATTATATCATAGTTTGAGTCAAAGCTGATTATCTTGATACGAGTTAATATCATTACTTTACTACCGTATGTATACATACATACATGCATACACTATATACTGGGCTGGTTGGTTGATTCCCGTTCTTCGAGTTTTATGTCCTCCTATTTTACTTTTAAGGCTGTAGGCAAGACAAAGAGGAGTAGAAATATGTGCGAGCATACATACAGTAAACATATACGCAAACTTGGTTGCAAACTGTATAATTTTTACTTGCACCGACCTTTGCATTTTTACCACTGACTTTAAGGCATGATGTAAAAATAAAAATAGTAAAATGTAATGAAATGGCTGTTGTTCGGGGAGAAGGGGGAAGAAGATGGAAAAATTCGATTGCCATCAGCAGTCCTGAGTGGAAAAAGCGGTAGAGCCAAGTTCACATGATCGTCATCATCGTCATGAAATGTGTGTGTGTGTGTACATACAACAAAATAGGTTTATATTCATTTCATTTTGGTAAAAGTATTCTTTCAATCTAGCCCATAAATATTATACAGTTCCACTGGGGTAAAGGAGAGGCGGCCATTGTAGCCAAATAATAACCGGGTTGTACACACTTTAACTTCCTTTACACAAGCCCCTATAATAAAAATTAAGGGAACCGGATTCTGGTCGTAATAATGGTTGCCATGATGGGACCACAATAAAGGGCAATATCTGCTTACAAAGGCATTTTTCCACTTTTCCCCCTATGCTTTCCATTTGTGTTTCAAAAATAATCTTGATTTTATAACGACACTTCGTGAGCGCACTCTTCAACGAAAAAATGTCCAGGAAGCATATCATAAACTTTCACCGGGGCAAATAGTAGTACGTATATAGGAGGTAGGTACATTGCTTCCAATTTTTACAGCAGGTCTCTTGAATTATAGAATAGAAAATATTGCAGTCAGAGAGTCATAATCGTATATGTACAGGGTGTGTCATGGAACAATAACTTGGACATGAGTTTAATGTTCAGTATAATATGGACATCCTCAATTTTTTATTGTTTTTTTTCCTCCTGCTTCCAAAGAAGAAGAGAGAAAAAACGGTGAGCTCCTATTGCTTCTGAATTAACTCTTGGGAATAAACTGTATAATATAAATGGTTACGACTACTACTATACTACGTAGCAGCAAACAGCAGGATAGCACAACATGGTAGAATATATATTTTTATTTTAAATGCACCATTAAGCAAAAATATGTTTTTCAGGTGCATTGAAGTAAACAAAGCAAAGTAAATGCTGATCTTAATGATTTTTTTCAGTTGGTGGCATTAATTTTTGAAGTAATGTATTTTATTCCAGTTATTTTAACACGGACATTTTATTTTTCTCAGCTCCACACTCCTGCAGGAGGATATTTACTAAACAATAAAAATTGTGAAACCTTATAATTTGAAAGATAATCACAATTAAAGCGCTACATTAATAATTTTATTGCATTACCATAGAATTATTCGTCGTGGATTTTCCGTCATTTTCAAAAGCATCCACAATGACTTGTGTGTAATATACGCATCAGCACGAAATCTCTTTTACATTCGTTTTATATGATTGCGGGAAAACGTGTCTTATCGTTTTGGTCACAGTCCCCACATAAATGGCATTTGTATCCGGTAAAATAAAGCAAGAGGTTGACAAGGCGAACGAAATAGTGTGTATCCAAATAAAGGGATAAAATTGAAAAGCTGATAGCTTCTCTATTCTAATACATGTGCTATAAATAATTGCCTCTGGCAGTAAGGGAACGTTGATAACAACCACAAGTGTTTTTGGAAAACGCCAAAAGCACGCTTTAGGTCTAATGTAGTTTATGCACGCCATGTTTAATCGTTTGCCAGCAGCGTCGCACTACTAGACAACCGTCCAGGTTTCATCTATGAAAGGTGTGGTGTATAAATTTGAAAAACGTTGGCACACATGTATGTATTGATGGGGCCTGACCTTGGGGGAGAGAGCAGCAAAAACAGTTTGATTTTGATTTAATTTAAATTAATTTATTGAATAGGTCACGGCACGACGGCGACAGTGACGGCAACAACGACGGGGATCTGCAGGTCCCAGGTAGCGGTGAACTAATACATACTCTTTATTTTTGAAAGGAAACTTCTGGTTACAATGGCTTTCGTTTTAGTATGTGCCGTAATAGCTAATTGTGTTGCATATATTGCATACAATATTTTTCTTGAAACTCCCAACAGTTTTCTTTTTTTTATTATTAAAATTTCTTCAAAAAAATATGCTCGGCCTATTCTCCAACAGTTTTGCCGTCGGGGAGGCCCGACCAAACGTTTAAACCTTTAAAGACAATATCACATAAAAATTCGATAGAATGACGAATTACCGTTGTCAGGCCGTTTTAACATTAGATGATTTTATCTCATTCTTTAGTATTGCCAATTGTACTTTGCACCACGAGTAATGTTGTAATGGAAACAACCAATCAATTGACTGTCATTAATGGTCATCATGAAGCGTTTCTTTTATTTATTTCTTTTCGAGTAAACTTAAGACAACGTTTATTGTTGATGCAAAGGAAGCGATTTCGTTCCTCTTCAATTCCCCGATCGGTAAAACATTTGGGTTCCATACGAATTATCCCCGGCGCTTCCAATCTTTTGATTGACGCAAACAAACTTGGAAAAGTTAACGCGGTCAAAACTTACCACACTCACGTCCACCTTGAAAGCGGGAGAAGGCCGAAGTTAACAAACCAATACTGTAGAGGTGATTGCCATGCCTAATAACGGTCTCGTCGACCAATATTAAATTTTCAACGGACGTGGATGCATGCACAAATGAACGGAATAAGTGGTGGTGTTCCGCACATGTGCAGGTACCCACTTCCCGCTTTTCTCCCATATAGCCGTTGCTGTATTCTTAATAATGTTTAACGTATGATAATACGCCTAGTTAGTGTTTTCTGTGTAATTTTATATTGCTATGACCGTCTGAAAACGTGATCTCTTTGTTCTTGCTTTACATTCAATTATGGTTTTACGTTGAAGGCAGTTATACCAAGTTCGTGTGTATGTGCCCCGATGCCGTTTCCAGAGTTAAATTGCACACCTCTCCTCATCCTTGTTCAAAAAATTTCATTATGGGTTTCCCTCGTCGTTAGGCTTTATACGACCCAGAGAGATATAACAGCCGGTGGTCATGATAATACAAAGAAAGTGAAAACTCTTCATTCGCATATTCCCAGGCTGTTTTTGTTGTGGATTTCATAAGGGAGATGACGGGAGAAGACGATAAGGACACTCACTCCCAAGGAGATTATGTTATCCATTTTTAGAAACTAACCTTTATGGGCAATTTCTTCCGTTTGTAAAAGCCAACGAATACTGTGAGAAACCGCGCTGTGTGCCGTATTTTTATGGAAATTCATGAAAATTTACTTGGTACACACACAGCTTCCCAGCGACATTTGGGGCGCTTCCAGTCTCAATGGTACAAATTCAACTGCTGCTAAGTATTCCGTTGTCCTGTCTGTTATTAGTCATTCACTTTTATGTGCATTGCATTACATCACACATTCTGGGACTTTTTGCAAAAATCGTATAAGTCCTCGGAGTAGACTGGGTCCGGCTCAGTCCACGTAAGTTATTGTGATGTTGTAAAGAGGTGGCACGAAATTCAATTTTAGAACAGCTTTAATGTAAAATGCAATATTATTTTATTAGTAGACCTCTAAAAACATTATATTATATATTATTATATATTACTATTTTGTAGCATACTTACCAATTGAGATTTTTTATTTCTCAAACAGCGAATTTTTTGTTTAATTTGAACTGTTTAAAAGATTGAATACCAGAAATAAATGAATGAAAAATAACTTTCTTTGAATTAATAAATTTGAACTTTGCTTTATGTTAATTGTTGGTTTTATGCCATTTGGAAACACAATTCGACTGGTAACGTTAGGTAATTATGCAAATATCTTAGCTGGTTTTAATTGACCAAAACAAGCGAAACTTGACAATTTGTTATGTAGCCCCCTCAGAGAGTTATTCTGAGAAGAACTACTTATATCGCGTATGCCTTCCACGTTTTCCCTCTCCGCATCGATAGTACCACTCCGCCA
>JAHZNE010002931.1:0-10093 GCA_027744055.1 Callyntrura sp. NNG-2020 | reverse complement strand
TAACCACATATTTAACCACATATTTTGGCATTTTTAAGAACATAAATACATAAATATTTTGGTCATTTTAGCAACATATTAATTGGAACTTTAGTCATGATCAACAACTGCAAGGGAAGTTTCGATTTTGTGAAGCAAAGCAGATAAAAACAAGGTCATTTGTGGGACTCGGGACTAAACTTCCACTCGCCTTAAAAATTTCTTTTGTTTTTCACACGCACTCCCACCATATGTTCCTGCTCCATTTTAGAATTAATCATCTTATCAACTCGTAAAATCTCAGGGAAAGTTTCGGGCTATTTTTGTGCTAAAAAGAGAAATTTCTCTTTTCCTTCTCTGTGTGTTGCCTGAAAATTTCCTTGCATTTACGTAAGTCGACACCCAAGGACATGGTAAATGATTAAACACCCGGCCTGCTGGCGTGCAGTGAGGGTTGCTCCGATTTTCAGTTGCTTTCCTCCTGAATTAAATCACGTTGCTTGATACTTATCTCGCGCCGCTCTTCAAAAAGCGTTGAAAATATGACGAATTTCCTGGTGGCAGACTTATCTCACTCTTTGAATTTAATTGAAAGCTGACAAACCTCCTTTGTCAATAATACTCTTTACCGTTTTCCCTGAAAATGTGTATTTGTGTGTGTCGGTACGGTACTCCGCGGTGTAGTAACTGCTATTCCTGTGTCCCTACCTTCTCCTCTGGGGTTTTACCCTTTTCAAATCTTCAAAGAAATTCACAAGAACAACATGTAATGCAACCGTGCAACCCCAAAGGGATTTATTTTTCAATAGGTGGTGCAAGTGGTAGACGCAGTCGAGCAAGCAGACAAGCACGATATTACTTTGTATATAAAACATAATACGTAAAAAAGAAAATAATATTAATGCTCACCGTGTATACCAAATGCCAACTCTCTCCGTATTTCCTATTCACTGTTGTTACCACCATGTTTACCACACACAGTTCCAAACAGTTCTTTCCAGATATGGAACTTGTACTTACGTTTCTTGTAGATGGGAAGGTATAAGTTCCAACAAGAACAAACCCGGTAGTAAGTCTTTATGGCATTTTACTTATTTATTTTGAGGGCTGCTGACGTGCTCCTTGTTCTCAACAGAATTTCCGTTTCACTTTCTTTTTTTCCCTTTTCGTAACGATGTAACCCTTTAGGTACACCGAGTAAACCCCCCACATATAGTTTCATGTACTATTGCTTGGATGGAATCATCGTCATCATCGTGGTTGTAGTCAAAAAGAGTGAATACATGTGTATATTTCATTTTCCGTTTTATTCCTGCTTTTTCTTCCTCTTTCCACCAAAGTGCATTTGCAACTCTCGCATTATCGTCATCATCAGCAGCTCTACCACCGCATAAATTCTCTCGCTTTTTATTTTACCAAATAGATGCACTGCACTTCTTCTTGTACACAGCGAAACAACACACGACAGCAGCACGCTCAAGGCGAAATGCACGCGGAATCTGAGGTAAAAAAGATGTGCTGCCTTACCAGCTCTCATCACCGTCTACTCGAAGACTATTTTTCAGATAAGTCTCAAGGAAATGCTGCTACACACACAACCGGTAACAAAGAGGAACAAGACCTTTCCAACCCTTTTTATTTCCTTATTTTTATCCTCGACTTGTTCAAATGTTAATGTCAAAATGCCGGCAGCTGTAAAAGTAGTAAGAGCTGGAGTTGTAATGGTTGTTCTTGGCGGGCATGCTTGACTTACAGTGCATGCACACTCTATACCTACATAACACACAGGAGAAAATGCACTCGAGTCTTTGGCAGCAGTTATTCGTTCAACGACTCACTGAACAAAATAATATACTGGTAGGGCTTCTTCCAGCAGAAATGCTACAAAGATTTCTACAATGTTTACAATCACAGAGCTTAGCTATATAAGACAAGGCATTGGTATATATAGATTTTTAGACCGTGCGTGGTGCTTTCAGACTAATGGTCTCACCTTTGAATTTGTTGTCGAGATTTGGGAAGAACTTGTGCTCCAATGTCGTCGGGGAAGGTTCATGGTGCCCATCTGTCAGAAAGCTTAAAACCACATTTAACTGCTATATAAGTAGTTGTAGTATGGAGCTGGCGTATTTGTCTGTGTACACATTCAAGGTTTTTGGGTGTCTTGAATGATCACACATTTCAAATGGGGATACATGTTGTACAGGTTATTCTAGCTAGACAGACATATTTGTTCAGTACACACACTCCCTGCAACTATTTGACAGTTTTCTTTCTTTGAGAGCTGAGCAACTCGTAAGACACACGCCAAAATACTATACGGAGCGATAAATGTAGGAGAGAGAGAAAACCAACACGTAAATTTATTAGTTTGGTTCGAGACAACAAATATACAAAACATTTTTTTCCTAACTCGACAAAACAAATGATGACAACTGTGTGTAATAATATGCGTCTCACTCAATTGTGTCTGCTTATTTGTACGCACGAGAATATTCATGTCGTCTACGTCTGCCTGCACACGTTTCTATATTACCTACATAAACAAGTAGTAGTGTAGAAAGTGCATTGCTGGAAGGAAGGAATATAACTTACCCACCATTTCCACAGGAAGAACAAAAGCATTTCTACAGATGAATAGGTTCAAGTGCAAAGCACAGCAAGTCAAAAGTCTGTTGTTTTGTCTGCGACTTAAAAGTTCATTCAAGCACGACTGAAAGACAAATTTACTAACAAATTTTACTATTTCCAACCGTCTGCCTCCATATTGCTGTCCGTTTGGGTGTATTATATTGTTTCCTTACAATATGTATTCCCCATCCCCATACCAAACCAAGTGTTCATTTACAACGGAGACAACTACGGGTATACATTTTAGGAGCTTCTTTTGTCTTCATTTTCTTTCTTCTGCTAATATACCGTCATAAATACCATCCTTTCATCGCAACTTACATTATTATCGTTTTGTATTCCAATACTGAAAACTTTGGCTGCTGCATTGCGTGAAGGGGAGGCTGGTTTTTTTCTTGTAATGCCAAAATTCAAAATTTATACAATGTTTTCCCAACTTTCCAGGAGCAAAGAATCTCTATTCTTGTGTTGAATGGACGAACAGTTTCTCCCTGCTCATTAT
Organism: Callyntrura sp. NNG-2020; assembly: GCA_027744055.1. Taxonomy (NCBI): domain Eukaryota; kingdom Metazoa; phylum Arthropoda; class Collembola; order Entomobryomorpha; family Paronellidae; genus Callyntrura; species Callyntrura sp. NNG-2020. Next base: position 6,981 of record JAHZNE010002931.1, on the reverse strand, counting down.
GGTTCTGATAGTAGTAGTAGTAGCCAGCAGCCGGAAATGATATTTCCCATTGTCTTGTGCATATTTTAAGCGTAACTTTAATTTGTTGCTTCTCCGGGCGTATTGGTGGACGTCTTCCTTGATGTAACAACAGACAATTACATTACTCTCAGAAAGATGTTGCGTTTCGCCATTATCATCAGCGTAAAGCGGTATTATGCACGAATTCCCTCTTATTTCAATTATATTATTTCCACCCTTCCTCAAGAAAATCAACGAAACGACGAAACCGGGAAAAGTTGCTTTTTGTGCGTGTACCTCTCCTACTTCCAGTTTTCCTGTTGACAACAGCGGCGTAAACAGGATTCTGTATGCTCGTATTATTACGATGATTATTGCTGTTGCGACGTCTCGTGTGTCGAAAGAAATGCAGTATTTAAATGTGGATAAACGACACATTTCCGCTTTACGCACTCCTTTTCCTTGTTTTTGCTGCGCTGATAGTTTTTTTGGTGGGCTCACCCGACGTATACTTGGGTTTGGCTAGTTTTTGGGACTACTGACTACTATGGCTGACGTCGATGGTAGTGAACTTGAAAATTTTAACAACACGATATCATGCGTAACTTTGGAACTTTTGGTATTTCTCGGTTTAAAAAAAATACACCGCCTGGTAAAGTTTGGACGGCACACTACACACCCGCCGCGCCATCCTCACATGCCACACGAACAAACTATGCAAAGTTAAAATTATTTTCATACGTAATTGCAGAGATCATTACTTCCCAAAAACAGCTTTTCTTTCAGTGTAAACCCTGTTGACGGCGGTATTTTTGGTTGTACTTTGAAAATTATCAAAGTCTGGTTTTCTAGTTTGTTGTGCGTGAGGACGTGCTTTAAGAGTGGTAATCATTAGACTTAACTTGTACGTATATTTACCGTTTGCCGTTTTCTCTCTGTTCAAAATAACTTGAACAATTTTAGACGAACATTTTTTCTCTCTTTGGCATCATTTTCATTTTTATTCCTTCAAACGATAACGACGCACAGAACGAGAGAGGATTCCTGGAAAACGCACATATTTCGTATTCAATTTTACCACCACCACCATCATCATCATCATTACAAAAATTTGAAGTTTCTGAAAAAATGCGTAGAAACTGATTTTTAAACAAGCTCGTCGTCTTCCTATGAAAGTACAATCCCCCTGTGCTTACTTTTCTTCCGTCGGCTTTAAAGATTACTTTTACGCACTACTCGTTAGTGTGTCGGGGACCCACCACCACCAGGAAAGACGACCATTCCACCACCGCCCGCCGCCAACGTTGAGAAATTAGAAATAGAAAAGACTGTATTTACCATTAACATTATCATCATTGCCGACAATCGTTTCTCCTCGACGACTAACTTAGTTTGCCTTCTCCACTCTCCACTTTCCCAGGATTCGTCTGTACGCTTGTTCAAAAGCCCGTATTAAAAAGTTATGTTCTACTGACAACGACTACTGCCGTTCTAAGAGCTTGCTAGAATGAGCCGAATATTACTCTGTGTATATTTTAACAGTTCCCCCTAAATGTACAGCCTTAATAATAAGTGGGAACTGTCACATTCCGTCAGTCAGCTCAACTCGTCTAAATTTCACCCTCATGTCGTATTCCTCCTCGTACTCCTCCACTGCTGCGTGTTGACTTGAACCCTCCAAGTAAAATTCAGAGAAACAAACTTTTCTATAAAAAAAATTTAAATTCGTGCGTGTGTGGGTTTCTGTGTCGCCTGAAAAATGGAATACCATCATACAAATGTGGTACGTGGTGGTATTGCTCCAGGAGTTCGCAGTATATGTAGGAAACGTCGTGTAAAGTAAACCAAATGAAGCTGGTTAGGGGAAATGAATGGAATGGTATAATGGTAGAAAAAGATCTTGTTCGAGCCCTATATACATACGTACGTAAATAGGTGCATTATTATTGGAATGTAAAAATTGGAGGGATCAAAATCTAATGTTGCCGTTTTCCCAGTTGCCCTTTCCAGCTACTTTTACTACAGTAGACGTTGTAGTGCTGTGGTTGTAAAGAGGGCTCAATCAAAGTTTTCTAACGGGAGTGATTTTATGCATTTGTACACTGCATTGCATTACATAATGCATGCACAAACATAAATATAGACCAATATAATACACGTACAAGCTGTGTCGTTACTGCTGTATAAAAAGGAATAAAATGATACTTGAAAAACAGTCCTGTCATAGAGTATAATATTATCATCAAACTGAAGAGAGAGTGTCATTTCCAGTTCCTCCAACCCCAACCTCTGTTGTGACTACATTTTTTATATTTAAGGGGAAAATCACGTCCTCTCCCTGGGCTTGCAGTAGTAGTGTGTATCGGAATGGAGAAAAGGGTTGATTTGATATTCTTTTTCTTCTCCATCAACAGCAATCCATTGGTTTGTAAGTGGAGAGGGATGGAGGGTGGCGGAAAAAAGAAAACTTAAAAGTTTACTTTTGTGTGTGTGAGAAACACACCCAGAATGTGTAAAATTGCATTGTTAGATCCGATTTTATGCAAGAAATACGATGTCTTAAATGTTTGATGACGATGCTGTTGCTNGTCTTAAATGTTTGATGACGATGCTGTTGCTACTGCCGCTGCTTTTGTATGTTCAGCTGAGCTCTACAACGACAACTATACATTGTACAACGCAGTGGTGGTAATAATGTGATATGGTGCGTGGATAAGCACAAGGTTTTTCATTTTCTGAATGCTGATTTATTTTTTACAAACGAACCTTTTGGGAAATCACAGTTACATTTAAATAAGACAGAAAACAGGCAGAGATGGGGAATTATTGACGGATTCACAGAAAGAAAAGAAGGCAAATGTCTACCTGATAGTGATACATAATAGAACGCAAGTAGAACAGGGAAGCTGACTAGGGATCACAAACTAGCAACGGGCACACTTTTGTCACATTACATATTTGTATGAACGTATAAAACAACTGATCCTCCTCTCGTAACTCGACAACACTTTCATTGAAAATATTAACTAGTTTAGCAAAAGAACTGTTGAAAAAGGGAAGAAAGTCAACGGAAAGCTGGAAATTGATAAATTAGGCTGGTTGTTGTATCAAATATTTCGGTATAAAAATTGCTGATGCAAGAACGGTTGTTGGTGCTGCTGACGCCAGGGATGACAGAGCAGTGATTAGAAGTCTACTGACGGACAAAGTAGTAGCGGAAACCACTCTCACGTTGTGGTCTGGAGTAAGCAGGTCCGGGAGCTGGTCCAGCACCACCACTGCTACCTCCAGAGCTGCTGCTGGATCCAGAGCTGCTGCTTCCAGAGCTACCTCCTTGGACGTACTGCTTTTGGGTTGGGTAGTGGACAGAGATCTTGTCAACGGGCTGGTAGTTAACATTGACGGAGGGTTGTCCAACTTGTTGTGGTGGGGCAGTATCCTTTTCGGCATTGTAGTTGACATCGGGCTTCTTCAACAAGATGTTGATCTTGGCTCCTTCTTGTGGTCCCAAAGCCTTGTAGGCAGCCTTGATGAATTCATCAATGTTGTAGTTGGGGATTTCGATGTCCAAGTTTTGGGAGTTGCCACCTTGGTTTTCGAGCCAGAGGAAATGTTCAGTCTTGAGGGTGATGGCGTTCTTGTCGACTCCAGAGCAGTCGTATTTCAGTTTGCCGGAACCGTCTGGGGTGGCTCTGCATTGAACACTGAGTTGACCTCCACTTCCACCGGAAGAACCGCCGTTGCTGCTACCACCATTGTTGCTGCTGCCACCGTTGTTACCGGGGTAGTTGGAGAAAGAAGGTGCTGGGGCTGGGGCATTGAAGGATGGAGCTGGAGCTGGGGCATTGAAAGAAGGAGCTGGGGCGGCAGCAGCAGCACCTTGAGAATAGGATGGGCTGCTAGCAGCAGCACTGGCGTAAGCTGGTGGTGCTGGTGGTGGGGGTGGGGCTCCACTGTTGTCGCTTTGTCCATACTGAGGGACAGCATTGGCCACTAAAAGGCCACCCAAAGTCAGAAGTAGAACTTGCTGTGGAATGGATCAATAAAAATTTACAGTTAAGTTGCCGCTGTGTAAATGTTTCCGATTAAACTTTACGCTTTTACTTGTGAGTAAACTTACCGAAATTTTTGCCATTTCGAATGTTTTCCGAAAATTTAGTAATAAAATCAACGTTTTTGTTGTCTTTGTTGTTTCTTGATGTTGTTACTAGAACAAGAGACGAGTGATTGATGCTTCTTTGTGAATAACCGCTCGCTTTTAAAGGGCCAAAGATGAAGAACAGTTTACACTGCTACTGGCCATTTACACATATCTGGATATTGCTTGTAGATTTTTCCCTGCTCTTTCTATGCACACTCCTCAAAAGTGTCTCTTAATTTCTCAATTTACAAAAATACATCGTTGGATACACTAAAAATTGCAAATCCACACATCCTTCATTCCATTAGAAAGAGCCTTCAAAAAGGGAAACTCGAAGGATGCAACTCAATTTTATGCCAGGGTTTACCAGTTTGGTTTGATTTCATTTTTGCAGACACGCATACGTAATAGGTATCTTCTAAGTCGCCAATGCTGGCTCTGGTTTAAGAAAAAAGATGAATATTCATAAAATATTCATAGCATTCCATGCGTTCACTTCGCATGTATTCCTCCTCTAATACGTTCTCCCAACGCTCTTTTCGTTAATGGTAAGTAACGAGTAACGAAATCTGTAATTGCATAACTGTTTTTAAATTGGTATTTTAAGGAAATAAATATTACAACAAGTTCTCATCAACATTACAAATTATGTGAGGTCCTATGGTCCTCGTATATGTAAGGTGCAAAGTAATTGAGAACATTACACGACTAATAATAGGAGCCGCTAATAGTGTATCGTCACCTGACGCAATTACAACTACAAATGGTCGACTTTCATAGTAAAAAATAAAAGCGTGTAAAGTGACGACAGTCTATTGCAAGCTTTGGTAATATGAAACAAAAGCTGTTCATTTATAACCAGCATTAAATTTTCATTCCGTTTAGAGTTTTCGTAAATACTCCTTTCCAATTCCAATTAAGACACTGTTGCCTGTTCCTCCGCTCTCATTTGACTTGTTCCTTTTTACGTTCAAAATTCCTCGTACAATTTTACCATTTAGTATAGAAAAAATATATAGCTCAGTTAAAAAAAAGAATCAAATAAATCCTGTTCAGTTATCAAGTTTAACGTCAATACCGACACAACTTGTGTACGTCCTTGCAGATAGTTGAACGAATTCCATACTAAAATTTTTTGAAGGGATAGAGGAATGCTGAAAGCACCAAATAATTCATGAGCTTTGATAGCTTCCATTATGGTTGTATACATATTTTCTGAGAAGTTGTTCAGCGTCTGCTAGAGTGAAGAAGGAAGCAAACAGAAATAGAAATAGTAAATCGTAAATACTTATACGCACCTGACTGTATATATATTTTTTTATTTCTGCACACACACGTACAAATATGTTAAGTAAGTTTGACTGCATTTCCTTAAGTATTATTCTATGCACCCTCATTCTCCACTATTGCCTTTTGGGATGCTTCTTACTCTTGGTCGTGTGCCCGAGCCAGACAACAAGTGCAGCGTTACCACCGACGCAGCAGAATGGCAGAAAGTGAATTTTTAGATATGGGAAATAAACGAAAAGCACACGTACCTATTTTCGTTGTTGTAGTGTGCATTTGAATAAGAAACGTGAAATGGCACATCAAAACACAGAAGGAAAAAGTAAAACAACTACCACCGTTACCATTACATGGGCAATGGCTGTGCATTCATTCATGAATTTGAATGTTCCCATCCGGTGGATTCTCTTCCCTTACGAAGACGACGTCGTCCCAAACACCACCATTCAGAGAATTTTATATTGAGCGAAATAAGTGTTGTATATAAAAAAGTGCATTGCCGCTGTACTAGCAGTGGGGATAGTTGAGGAGGATGCAAGCCCAAAATTTACGAAACAAAAACATCATTTGAAGCCTCTTGAGAAGTACTCAGCCGCATTAATGGCAATAAAAGCAGTAGATACACCACCACTAGCAGTACTACACAGCATTCGCTCACTCAAGAGAAAAATGGAAAGATGTTCAGGAAGACGATTATGGGGTAGGTTGGGTTGATATTAGAAGCGCACTTAAAAATACATGCAACTTTCTTCTTTGTAGTACACACGTTATGCTTTCTCCATTTCAACCTGCTGTCTATTTTCCAGTTTTTATTCAACAAAACAGAACGATATAAAACCCGGAATTTCATGAAAATTTCCCTTTGAATTTCTTTCCTTGCTTCGTGTGGCAATAAGCAAAACAGATGTAATGGTATGTGAGCTTTAGGGTAAAGGAGCAGGATAATATGGGAATGTGAGCGCAGTTGTATGCACATATAAGGTCAGAGAACAAATATTGATAAATAATTAATGTACATTTTTGAAATTGAGATTACTACGTCGAAGAAACAAAAAAGTACTTATACACACGTAAATTGAATCAAATGGCATGACTAGGGTAAGTTTTTGAATTCAACTCGGAATTCGGTCCCATTTCTGATTTGATTTTTCTTTCAATCTTTTACGTACATACGACGTGAGCGCGAGGGAGTGTTTGTATATTAGATGTAAGCGTGCACAAACGAGTCTGTGAGTAGCTATGCGTATATCTAATTTCCTTTTTGCTTGGGCGGATGATTGGTACATTGGTGTATCTACACCAATGTTTTTTTCATCCGACATAATTGACAGAAACAGCTTTTACCTTTATTCTTTACTGCAGCAAGGGGAGAAAAAGGAGAAATCTTATCTAGGAAAAACGATGCAAACTGCACTCTCGAAAATGCATTCCTACAGCATACCTTTTAAAATGTTTTGTGCATCTTATGAATTATTTTATTTCAACGGAATCATGTATAAACAATGAAGAACACTTTCTCCTTTTCTTGACTGTTCAAGTGATGAAGAAAAAAC
>JAHZNE010002930.1:0-20580 GCA_027744055.1 Callyntrura sp. NNG-2020 | reverse complement strand
CTCGCGCCTGAGCTTCAATGCTTTGCAATATTTTCTAGAAAGTAAATAGGTAAATAGCCAACGTATTAGTGTGATATGCTCTCCGTAGTTTCTCGCGAAGGTGGTTTACACCGTTTTATTATAAAGTAGAAGAGTACTACCATGCACGAATATTGTTGTATATTGCCTCGCCACTGTGACTGGCAAAGAATTCAGTTTCTCTTCCGGCATTAGTACTAATTACTATCCCTGATAATACGCAATCAAAAAATAAGATAGTAAGAACAAAAGTAATTAAAAGTTTGAACGTATTTTGTTCATCTAATAGTTCGTCTTATGCAAATATTCTGAATTGTCATTTTTGCCGACTGACGAGACTCTACATTCAGCTCACAATACAAATCTTTCCCATGTAAGTTCACACGCACATTTATATATGAGCTTCATTAATGTTTATATAACACACGCAATAAAAGTAAGCGTATATAGTAGGGAGAATGTGACGGGGATCATTTATCACTTAATTAGAGATACAATGTTTAACGATCGTATCTCGTATCTTCAACAACCATGGTAATGGTACGGGGAAAGATGAGTGAAGCTGTAAAACCGTACGTAGTAACAACATGCTTGGCAGCACTTGAGTAATAGAAGCTGGTTTCCTCGTGATGCTGCATAAATAAAGAGTGAGGCTGGTCCGGGGTTCTTTAATAAGGAAAATACCTACATGTGTGCATAACCTTAACTTTCTAACAATTGATGTCTCAAATCACGGTAATGATTAGAAGGCGAATTTACGTGAAGTTATATTCCACTTTTATACATAAACTTACGCAGCTAAAATCGCCAAAAATGCAACTAAATATCATGTACAATGTTTCCACACAGTTTATTACTTCTTTAAAAATAGAAACCTGCTTTAGACCGTGGATATATGTCAGAATGAAAACGATATTAAACGGTATCTGGTAACTTATCAAAGAGTTCTTACAATTGCATCTATTTAAAATCTATGTTAGAAGATAATTGAAACCCTTTTGTATTTCTACACCATTTCAGGGAAGACTGACAAAAATCTTAAACCAATACAATAATAAAATCCAAATGCAGCTTGCAGCTAGACTTATATATATTAAGAAATGTAATAAAGAACTTTATCACCTTGTAATGAAACGTTTCTATTGTTTAGATCATTTAATGACCTCAGTAACACCTACAAAGTAATATGCATTCATACAATTAAGTTTCAAAATAGATTACATATTCGGGGATACTTGCAACTGTGTCATTTGATGAGTCGTTCACCTACCAAGCATAGCACTACTAACAGTAATGCGTATAAATAAAGGAAAGAAATATGCAAAACCCTTGGAACTCGCACTCTAATAATGATCTATGACGGGCGGCTTGTTATTTGTTCCTCCAAGCAGAAAACAATAAAAAGACGAAAGTCGTGATAATGTTGAAACTTTCTCCTATTACAACTTTTCATAATGCGTAACTTTTTTTATTAAGCGCATGTTAATTGGACAAATGATGACAATATTAGGAAAGGTAAGGGTTTATTTTAGCGGTATTTATTACATTAGATGAAAGCATTTGAGCAAGTAATGAAGTGCTTTAATGTCTACCTTTCTCTTTTTCTGTTTCGCCTGAGTTTCTCGGCCGTATGCGTAGGTTGCTTCCGCTAAATTTGACATGAGAATTTCTCAGGGCCATGAGGATTATTTGAAGCAGGCATGGTTATTTACAAATCTGTCAAAACTCCGAGGGCGGGAAACTCGTTTTCCCGCTTTCATACACTAACCATGTCATTTTGCAGCTCATTTGAAAGGGCTTATCGAGAGCCATGAATCTGCATGTGCACATGCAAGATCAAATGTCTCTCAAGAGGCACAAGAGAAAGACCGCAGACTAGACTCTCTAGTCAATAATTGTATACAACTTGTGAAGACTCGTGAGAAGTGTTTGTCAAGGTGTACAGTAATAACATGCCCATATGCACGAAGCAGTGCATCGAGAGGGGAAATAAATATCACTCAATTACTACATGTATCCAGTGATAATTCACTCAAAAGTTTCATCGAGTTGAACATAAAATGCATTGTGCTCCTTACATAGCTACATCGTTATTCCTGCAGTGAAAGCGGATATATTAGTACGAGCCAAAAGCGTTGAAAAATTTCTCGTTGTGTAATTAAATTATTAACGATAAAATAAGATAAAAGGCACTAATCTAAAAATATGTCGTCAAGTATTGAGTCATAAGCCACAACATTGGCACAAATACAAAGGCAAACTGTGTTGGTTAATTCATTTATTTATTACATGCATATGTGCATGTTATTTTGGAAATCCGTGTAAACTCCTATCAGATATGGTAAAACAAGATAAATTTACAAGGTACTACAAACCATCCGATCCCGGGGGATACCAAGGCGTCCACACAAACCATGTTGCAATGTCCGTTCAAGATTAGTCTACACCCGCTATAAAGTTTTTGATTCCCAGAAAAAAGTGTTTTGGCCTGTCGAATACGCAAATAGCTGCTGTGTTGCAATGTCCGTTCAAGATTAGTCAATATAATGTAATCAAGGTTATATGCTTGAAGTTCCTGGTTGGGTCGTTATATGATTCCCTTCCCTAATATAATTTGCTTTCCTATGATGATCACAAGTTTCAGCATATAATTCTTGACTGGTTGGTGACTGTTAATAAGGAAATAGATAAAGCATCCGGTGGTTTGTGGTTGAACTCACTGGAAAACTACGTTTACTATGAAGTACTCATCATGCCTAGTACCAGTGAAACTAACGTACCGATGAAAATGTACAAATAAAGATCCATTCCTGTAGTATGCTTACGGCGTGACTTTTCCAATGCGAGAATTTTCAGGATGATGTTGATATCTATACCCTATAAATTCAGTTTCTGTAGAGTTGATATAAACATGAGCACATATATGTACCTCTTACATACTAACAATGTAGAAAATGAAGAAAATGCCCCACAAAATGCATTTAGGTCATTTTTTGGTATCGATAATAATAATCGAAGAATTAAAAAGGAATTAAAATTTTCCAATTCTAAAGTTAACCACTCGAGAAACCGTTGTGACTTCAAAATATAATCTATAGGAAGTGTAACAGCGTTAAATTTTATGCTGACAATGGTTATAAAAACCTATTTTTTCGATATTTGAAACAGTATATGACCGTTATAGTCAAGCAGTTATTAGTTTGTTCATCAATTTATTATAATCATGATAATTATCACTAAGTTTTACGGAAATACTCTTCGCGACCTAGCTACACGCTGTATTAGCGCGCTACACGCTAGCTGTATTATGTTCCAGTTTCTTTCAACGGCAATCTTCGGCAAAAAAGGTAATTATGATATGAAATCGTATATATTTGATTCAAACACATTAGCTGTACAGTATATTTGGTAATCCTTGGTACAAACATATTTGCCTTTTCGTTCACTCGTCTAGCATTAATACGTACAACAACTCCCCTCATTGTGTGTGGTTGCTGTTCTTGTAATTGTTTTCCGTTCATTTAGTAGCTTGGGCGATTTCAGAATCTAATTACAGAAACGGTTACATTACAAAGGGAGGACTAGGACAAATAACCAAGTGGTCATCACGACAACGGGGAAGACCGTACATACGTTGTCTAACTTCATGAAGGGTTGTCACAAGAGTGTCACTCTTTTGTTAAGCACTTTATTCATTTACCATTGTTCCCAGGTCGCATTTCCATTTTATATCAGCCTTTCCTCTCCTCACTTGTTAAAGCTTTCACTGTGAAATTAGCTTTAATGAAATTTTTTATCGTCACTTTCATCATCTATTAAATTCATGATATTACTTGATGTGTGACTACAACGAATATTTTGTAAAATACATAACAAAAATGCCTCCTCGTGTGACTGCGACATTCAGAAAATAGGAGTAACAGATATACATAAAAAGCACATAGTATTTTCAACTCACACTTGTCAACGTAGGTGGATACTAGTAATAATTCACAAAAGTCGATCTTCTTCACTGATAGTGGATGGCAAGACAAGAGACATTCAAAAGACGTAAAACATTTTACACCACTATTACAGCACTATAAAGCCCATCCATCCTCGAATTTACAACGTCCACAATATCTAAACAGCCTAGAAAGCGGCATTAAAATTCTAGCTTTCTTTAGAGTAACACATTGTTGCTCAAGTGTGATATGAGAGCATATTTCCTACTAGGCCAAAACCAACAATTTCTGCGAATTACAACTATGAAATTGTACCATAAAATAATTATAATACCATTATCACATCGTCAAATATTACTTCATCGTTTCCTACCTACATTATTGTTTACAAAAGTAAAATATGTTGAATTGTCATATCGGGTGAGAGTTTTGTTGCTGATACAATGCTTCCCACATTGAACTGTTGACATCGGCAGTCGGCACTTTATTTATTGCTGGAATTTATTACAACTAGTTCGAAAACTCGTCGAACTGATCGGAACGAATAAAAGGATTGTGGTTTCTGACTACGACAAGGATAAAAATCGATTTGATTTCTATGCATGAATGAACCTAAGCTGGGCGGGGAAAGCTATAAATAGGCAGACAGTCATAAAAACATGCAGATGCACCGATGATGACTGATTGTAAGTTGTAAGATAAACTATCGCGCCTTCATATTTTTTATGTTTAAGGAACTGAAATAACATATTTCATAACATTGACCTATCAGTAATTACAGAAATAATGTATGAAAATTACAACAAACATGTAATGATGATTGACGATGACATATGTAAAACTGATAAAAACAGTCAACTGATTGGAGTTCCTGTTTTACCAATTATCAACAGCAGCCAGGAAGAGCTATGGGAGGATATTTTTCATTATAGGAGTATGATTTAATACTAACCTCATTTTTTAAGAAAATAGCATTAAATTAACAACAGTAGCCTCTGTCCAACGAACTCTGAAAATTGATACTAATGGGACTTTGAACAATGGTTAAATATAAGCTGAAGTCTACATGCATTCTGGAGTGTAAATTTAAAATTTAGTTTAACTTTTAAACACGTACAATAGTGCAATATAAAAATAGTTTTAGACATAAATCCAGAAAAATTGAAACCACGACACGACATTAAAGCTTTGCAATGCCAATACAACTAAAACTCGACAATAAATTCAGTTTCAGAAATTTATTCAGTAACGAGGGCTTCCGAAAGCTATAAATATAATCCTTGCTACTTTCCTTCCTTACTAATACGTACATCCGCAACTGAAGGTAACAATTAACAGTATATGTAACGTCTTTACTTAATTCTCTTCAACGGTCCATTTACAAATGAAAGTCATAATGTTTCATATGAATTAGTCATGTCGCATCCCATTTCTAGAGAAATGTTTGGCGTTGTTTCACATTTTGAAGCGATGCTATGTTACTTACAGCTTAGATGAATGGATAGATGGCTGGAGTGATTTTACTTAATTTCGCTTTTCATCATTTAAACGAATTACCGTCAAATTGGCGAAAATTGACTACATGATTGGAAAATTTGGAAATGTAATTTGTGGCATAATGTGCGCTTACTTCATATTGTTCCATTACTTTCAAATCTATTTAGGTATATTAGAGTTGAAATAGGATAATTACATTGTGTGCTACGTAAAACCTCATATTCAGAGCCTATCACGTCATGTCCAGCATTTTAGCATGTTGTTAATGAACTTCTCACCACTTGATTATCATTTATGTCAAATTCACGTCAAACATCCTTCTCATCCCTTCTTATGAGCATTACTATACCTACATACATACATACCGTACCAGACAAGACGTAACAAATCCTTAGGCTGGTAATGTAAACCAAAATAGATGCACTGTATCCACTGCGGAATGCAATTTCGGAAGGAAAACATGAAAAAATCGACAAACAACGAACGACTACCGCAATATAAAAATATAGATAAAGAAGGAAAGCAGTCATCCACCTACCTTCTAAGGGAGCATTGCTGAGAAATCGTTTCCTATATGTTTTCTTATTTATAAATGTCAAAATTCATATTGTTTCTTAAAACTATACGCATATCGCCAACTCTGACATTCAATGAGTTGTACATACTGCATGAAAGAGGATAGGAAGCCGTGCGTTACGAAACCGGCTTGATGGCAGGCTAGGCAACACCACCACCACCATCGGAGCATTTTGGATAAACAAATCACATAACGTTGTTGTAGACGAGAACGGACTGACGGTGAGAATATTTGAGTACGTCTGGGCAAATAGGTGACAAATTTTCGCTTAGATTTTTAATTTGTATTTTCTTTCGTTTCCACTGGCCAGTTTATATGTGTAACAATACATACATTTTCTGTACTTTTACGCCAATTACGATGATTGCCGATGATGGGCCTTTTAGGTTAGTGCATTGTACAAAGTGAATGACCAGTTTCTATGATACGGTTGTAATGTAACCATAGCAGTGTTGTTTCATGTTAGCGTCGTCGGCCGAGATTATGAGGGAAACTTCAAGCATCTACACAGTATATCTCAAATCATTTTGTCTTTTGCGTTGTAGTGTATTGTAAAGTTGCTTCAATATACGACCACGATGCAGGGACCTAGATCAGCCAAACAACAAACCTTCACGTCCTTCCCTATATAAAATAATACTACCTTCCGTAGGGTGACCGAACCGGCAAAATTTTATTACTGAAACTGATTGTTTTGTTGCACTCAAGGATAGATCCTGGTACATACTCCACAATCATACTATAATTATTACTTCGTTCGACAGACAACCGTCACCGTCCCAGTAATCTTTACAATACGCAACCTGACTACAACAACCCACGACGATGAACTAGATGCCATTTGGGTATTGAGTTCTGAATGAAGCGGAGAAAGTTTGTTATTTGAACATTACTGGTCACGCATGCTGTAATGCTCGTATGTGTCGATATTTGTACTTGTGGAACTATTTTTAGTTCCCCAGAAGTTGCGCGTTGTTGGTCGCGTTCAAAAAACCAGGTTACATACAATACATCATAAGCAGCAATAAAAGGTGTTGCGATGCGATCTCAATTCCTGTGTGGCATGCAATGAGGATGATGATGGCAACTAACTGACGACGATAAGCAAAAAAGGGATGACTGTTTCCACGTAACCTACTATCAAGTAACCAACGTATACGTTTGATTTACTTACTCGATACATAACTCGATAGTGTCTTATTGATCCTCCCTTTGAAAAAAAAATACTTGAGACATCGTTGTTACTTTTATTACAAAGGGTGGCATTCCGGGGCAGCACTGTACACATACATATATCCACCCCGAAATCTTTTATTCAGCAGACAATACAAACATGTTTGCCTGACTCGAAGGTCAAAAGAATTTCAAATGGAATTTATACACAACAAGGAAGGTGTAAAAGTACGCCTATACACTGTTGTCGTCCAGTAAGTGTCATTCAGCAAAAAACGTCATACAATAATCGACCCTTGTTTTTGTAAACAATGAACAGAATAAAGGCAAACTTCACTCCCGTACATGTACCTAGATTCCGTGTACCTTATGTAGAACATGAGTGAGGATCGATATATAAATGATAAAATAGAACGTTATCAAACATTGACATTTGTATTCATGTTCGAAATTAAGCTGTTCAACAACTTCTTAGATTAGCTACATGTTGTATCAGCTCTTCTTCAACGCCCCACCACGGTAGCCTATGTCAGAGAGGAATAATTACAAATAGTAGCACACATGACATAAATTATCATTGTTTCACGCGTGTTCATACAAATGCCCAGCTTGTTTACACAGGCTCGCGTCCAAAAACCGTTCTTTCCTCTTCGTTTGGAAAGGCTATGATGCCATCGCATCGTACAGGTCGACAGACCATACTTGTTGGGACTGGGGAGAGAAGCGAATGATAGATCGAAAGCACATTCAGCAAACTCACTCGGTCCTACCCACCACTACTACTACTACCACACACAATAGGGAAAATCATGAAATATACCTACGCATCAACGACATTTTTGTACACATACATAAATGTACAACCACAATACTTAAACGCTATCTATATAAAAAAAAAAGGATGGTGGAACCGACACTGTGCGACGAGCACGGAGGCACTCGTCCGGGGCCAGATATCGATTTTAGCAAATGACGACGAAATACAACACATAATATTATGTATGTATCCATGTGTGTATGAAAAATGTACATAATCATATTGTAATATTCTGCATATAGCACATAGCTTCAACATCATGTTACTCCGCGTAATCACACTACTACTACCCAGCATAAAAAAGATACGTTCGGTTTGAAACAGAAATTTATTGTGTAAAAGGAGTAGTAGTAGTAGTAGTGTTGTAGTCGTGAGTTTTTATAGTACATATAACAACCGCCCCACATGAAAAAAAATCCAACTTTTCTCCAGAAAGGGATGAATGAGGTAACTTTGTTTTGACCTAGTCGAACAAGCCAGGAGGAGCAACGCACTAGAGCACCAGCAGCATGGCAATCACAGAGAGGAGAAAAGTAAAATATATGTACGTCCTACGTATACGTGGCATTAACACGTACATTATATGTATGTATGTACGTACATACATACATCTCCAATTTCTTTCTAGGTCTTCTAGTAGGATTTTTATCTGGACAGAAAAAGTAGCCGCAGCAAAAGCTTCAACACCACACCACAACCATACCACCAGCAGCAGCAAGACTTAAATTTGCATCCAGCCAATGCAGTCATACATCCATACACGTTCGAAATGAAAAAGATAGGTTGACGTTGTGCACATTGTGTGTGCTGGTTTTTTTAATATATAGACCTGTGTACAATCGTCGTATTTCTGTAGGTTATATATCACTAGATAACCTAGATGGTATGGTATGCACGACCAAAAAACAAGCATAGAGAAACCGAAACAACCTTGTAAGGTGTGTATGTTCCATGAGGATGCTCCTAAACAAAGCGTCCTAAGTCCTCTACGGCTTCTCTACTACAATACATGAATCTTGCCTTGAAATAATATTTTCTTCTCCAGCTGCATGAAGCTCGCTCGCTCTTTTGCCTCTTTTAGCACACAGTACGTGTTTTACTAATGACATTCCTAGCTATGGAAATATTATGCTCTTCTCAAGTCTCAACACAACAGCTTCTCACATCCCCCAGCTACAGAATAAGAAAATATCTGACAAGACGAACAAAGCTGTGCTGGCGTGTGTGTGTGCACACACTGAAATGGATTCACAGGTTCCATTCCTAAACGTGGTCAACACATGCTGTTTGCCATGCCAAAACATGTCACCCTTGCACCGCCGCCGTTGTTATTCTTGAAGGAAGTTCGAATGTAGTTCTGTATGAATATACGCCTAAGTAGCATGATTAAACAATACGATTTCTCCACTGGACAAATTGATGATGCATACTTGTTCCGCAATCTGTCTATACCAAAAAGCAACAAAAATGCATTGAGGGAAAGAAGAGACAGCATAAACACGTTAAAAACAATGACGACTATAAACCTCTTGTGCGTACTACTTTTTTTCTTTCTTTCAACTTTCGACATAAAAGTGAGAGCAACACTCTGCTCTTCATGGAGAATCCTGTAGAGTTTGTAACATGTGCACACAAGCATGTGAAAATAAAGAGACGTGCTCGTGCAGACACACACACTCACCGTACATACTAATACGGTTTCTTCTGACTTTTCACTTGTGTGTGTTCATGTGTGTGTTTGTGTGACATACAACGTGTATCATCATCATCGTCCTCCGCCAAAGTAAAGCCAAGAAAATGTGTCTACACAGGCAGAGCCTAGGTAGTAGTAAGTATACATCAGATGGTGGTATGGTGGCGGTGGAAGGGCATAAACACGAAGCTATACATACTGGTCCAATGCTTTCTCTTTCCCCATTTCCCCCTTTTTTCTATTTTTCTATCCTCGTTCTCCAGTCAAGCTCCAACGTAAACGTACGTGAAAGAGCTTATAATGCAGTAAGTAGAAAGCAAGAAGAGCGACGCAGAAATGAAGTAATAAGTAGAGATATTATATTTATACACTTTCTCTCTGTGTGTGTGCACCACATGATAGGAGTATTAGATAAAAACACACCAGAAAGTTTGCACAGTATAAAATGCGAGCAAAGGGAAAGAGAGAAAAAGGAAGTCGTGGTACGGTAACGGTAAACGGGCTCTTGCCAAGCTTCAAGTTAGAAATATTATGATGGTGTGTCTGTGTTTGTGTAGCAAGCAGAGCAAGCGGTATCAGCAGAAGGAGCACTGTAATAATATGTATGAAAAACTGAGCACTAACAACACGCTTGCTGGAACAAAGTTACAACAACATATGCACACTCTCTCAATCTCTTTTCTCTCCTCTCAAGAAGAAAAAAAAGGAGAAGAAAAAAAACCGAATGTCTCATCAGAGGGAATCCTTATGATGATAGAGAATATGATGATGAAAGTGATAACGTAAGATATTTGTACGTATTCGCGTAAGAGTACATACATATTGTGTGCACTATGAATATGATATAAAAAAACGTAGAATCGAATGAGAAAAAAAAACTGGCAAGAAAAGGAATAGACAATGACGATGATCTTGTCGGGTTCTAAGAACATGTTATTGGATAAGGTAGAACTGATGATAGTACAGAGAGAGAGAGAGAGAGAGAGAGAGTCTTTCATAACACGATGTAAAAATTCTATAATACGGTGGCCCATTGTATATGTATTATAATATTATGATTATGCAAACATTTTTCTTTTCCCCATCATATCTGTGGTTGTTGTTCTTATTATGGAGAATGGGTTGCTTCATTGATAACCTTTCCCATTAAAATTTTGTGATGAGTTTATAATAAAAAGTTTCTACGAATTCTAGAACGCTTCAATGATCAAGAGAGTTGTTTGTTTTTCGTGTGTGTGGGTTTATATTATTATTATTATTTTTATTAAAACCCTGAGATTATGAAGTTATTGAGCCAAATCATCGTAAATCATGAAACTCTTTTTCCGTATTTGCTTGCTGCGAAAACATACTACTCTGCTTATTCTATTAGTTGCAAATTGAACTATATGTAGCATTTTTGTCATGTACGACAGCATGCCATGAGATGAGTTGTTGTCAATCATACATCAGGTAACAACAGACAGATGGCCTCGCACACCTACTGTCGAGTATCAAATTGTTGCCCAAGTTGTGTTGTGATGCAATAGAACCAATGTAAGTAGTCAGTCGCGTTATGAACTCAATGGTTTCATCATCCATGCAACACAACACAACTAAAATTATCAGCAACATTCACTATCTAAAGTAATTGGTACATGCTACATGAACGGTTAAAAAATAAAGTTAATATCTAGTTGCCCCTAAAAATCCTTATGTCGATTTATTGCATGTTTTTCTATAAAAAAGAGAGAAATAGCTCATAGCCAGGCACAATGTAAATTAGCAACTGCAACTTTACATCTATCATCTTTATGACTGAAAGGTTAAAAGGTCAGAAAGGCTTTAGCGCTATTGAAAACCTAAAAGACGGTTTTCTTCCCGGCTGTCAACGAATTTATAGGAGTGCAATACCATCTAGTTATTACATGTTCAAACATTTACAGACTACGCAGTGTGTGTTCTCGATACTCGTACCATACCATGAACAGGCGGACTACTGGTTTACTAGAGCTTTTGTCACACTTTCTTAGAGTTCGGCGTTCAATCCCTAGTGTCCGTACACAAAACATAAATTGCCTATGGTTGTAGGATTATAGTGTAATTTACTAATTAGTATATGAGCTGGTGACGCACTTGAGAGAGTTTTCATTTGTAAGAGGCTTAAGCAACTAGTAGTTGTATATAATATTTTAGTGAGACTCTAAAAAACATTATTAGAACTCAGTTTCTAACTTACATTTACAAATTAGAACAACAAACTCTGCGACATTGACGATGTGTGAGGAGTCAGATAGAAAAAAACCAAATTTGAGAAAATGTGCATGAATTCAAGGGCTTAACATTTTAATCATTTGTAAAAATTTTCAGTTCTAACACAACTGGGTATCATCGCGTTTGTGTATATAGTCTTTCCAATTTCTGTTTTGTAATAAGGCACATGGAATGGTTTCTGACAATTTGACATTCCACCACTCCTGTAATCTCGCCCATGTTTTTATCGATTTACTTCAATTTTAGTACACAAGGAGGAACATGGATTTAATTGAATTCAATTTAATAATATTTACTTCAAAACCACGTAAAACTTGTCAATTAAAAAAACGCTTATATGTATTTTTGTTTATATTTTCTCGTAACTAATCGAGATCGAAATTCGAGAATCCGCAATTAACCGAACACACAATAGGGAATGCTTCTCAGTGCTTACAGTGGAAACCATTTAAACAAAAAAATTGTATTGATACTGATATGCTAAAATTGTCAACTACTTATGTTTATATTGCTGTAAGCGTATTATTATAATGCTGATTTTGTCATCGAGGTGGCTAATTAAAACGACAATGTAATTTTATATATGAAAGGAGTATGCTAATTCAAATTGTTTATTTAATTCGCATGAGAATACACAGCTAAGCTAGCACCAGGTATGTCGCGAAACTAAAATTATCAGAAAAATGTCAGCAAATATAAATAGATGTCATTGGTGAATGTATTAAAATGTGTAAATTAAAATGAAAGGTTTATAGGACAATGAAAATATATTAACGTATGCATAACCGTTTATCATTGTAGTATGGTACATATTCAGCAGAATCAAGACTCAAAGCTCATGATCGCCCAGCTATTAAAGTATCAATGTATTTTTAACTAAAAGCCAATAATCTTACCCATGGTCAGGTATCCTATCAGGCATTAACCCCGGCATTCCAGATGAGTTCTGAGGTGGACCGGGTGGCAGATGTGGACCTGATTGATTAATTGTGAACAAAGACGATATAAAACAATTTGCAAATTACGAAATAATTTGAAATTTAATATGAAATTTGTACCGGGTGGTATGTGTTGAGGAAAAGGTTGTCCGGGGAAAGGCGGTGGTCCGAAATTGGAATTCCCTGGTCCTCCTGGAGGAAATGGTCCTCCAGACGAGTAAGGTGGGAAGGATTGATTTGGACGAGACCCTTGAAGAGGTCGTGGGGGTGGACCGCCGGACTGTGGAAAGCTATTGTTAAAATACGGGGAGTTGGGTCCGTTATATATACCAGAAGGTGGGAAAGGAGGTCCAGGAGGGGGACCGTGTGAATTGAATCCAACTGGCGTTGAAGATCCTGAAGGCGCCGGTGAATGCGCGTAATGAGGTGGAGGGCACGGTGTAGAAGGTCCCCCGCCGGAGGCAGCGCCTCCTTGAGGGGTGAATGGACTTCCTGCAGCTGGAACACTTCCACTTGTTGGGTACCCTCCTCCACCCCCACCCTACAAGAGTAAATAATTACCAATCCATATACGACTGAGTTTGTCATAATTTATATTAGTATAAGGAAGAGTGCAAACCTGATAAGCGTTCGGTGTCCCAGGCGCTGAGAAAGGTGAAGTTGTTTGGTTGTTGGGGGTGGCCGCAAAAGGCCTAGTGCCCCCACCTGTGGGGTCGCTTCCCGTTGTGTTAGGTGAGATGATCGACTTTGTCCACAAATTATTTTGTCCTTGGGATCCCAACGCAGACTCTGGCGGCTCCAGCTTTGTGCTGATACAAAAACAGGCCAGTTAAATTCCTGTATCTCTTACGGCTAGACCATTTGCCAGTATTGCCAACAAATTTTGTACCTGTCAATAGGCGTTGGAGACTTCAACGTCAGTGAAAGATCTTTTTGGCGCCGTCGAGTCACTTTGGAAGAATTCTTTTGAGATGCTTTTGTAGGAGGAATGGTGGTGTCTGATCACCCAAGGAGAGTATCGATACAGTTTCAAAACAATCATTCATTCGGCTTTTCTATGTTGATAGCGGAAGTCTCTTCAGAAGATGTGCACTTGGTAAACGACTTTGAAACACTAACGACAAACTGTTTGAGCAAAGTAGTGAAGGCTATCACATTATATCAGCTAAAGTTAGCGCTAACAATGCTGATGTGTTTACTACTATGTAGCATTTTATCTAATGCTCTACGAAAATACTCGACGTAATTACATCTCAAAATTTGTCAAAATTGGACGCGTGGTTGAGGCCTTCTTCGTACACTGCTAGTACTATTTTACTATTTGTTTGCTGGAATGTGTATTCCATTACGGATCTGTTGCAAAATAGAAGAAATTTTCGATAATGTATTATTCACGACTTGTTCTTTATTTAAAATTACAAGTTCCGCGAATGTCTAGGGAATAGTACAAACAAACTTAGGCATGTTCTGTTACTCCAAAGCTGTATAATGTATATTATAGTTCACAATGGACAAGAAATGCCGGAAACCAATAATACTTACAATCAACAACTTAGCTGTGTAATAAAATATTCAGAAATGAATCATAAAGGCAAGTGCAATTAAATGGGAAATTGGTGTTTTATGCTTTGACACAGTCATCCGCTACTATGTCACTTCCGTTATGTGGGTTACTTTACTTATTCTTGTAGGAACCTGTACCTATGTATGAATTTTAAATGTGTTTTTCACATATTCGCAAATTGTTTTAATAGTTATTGATTGAATAATGTATGGCGATTTAATTGTTTATATGAAAAAATATCTACGAAAGCGGTTTTTCCTATCCCTACAATCTTTAATGAAAAAAAGTTAACTTCTAAACAAAAACATTTTCACAGCCACATACTGTGACATTCTTATAGAACGTAAACTCAAAGAAAACGTTGCTAGGAGGTTCTGATATCAGGTATTTATCCTACTCCAACCAAAAAACTGAAAATTAAAACAAGTGCTTCTTTAAAATTTAATGCATCTACATTCTATCAGGAGGCCAGGAGTAGTGGTATTACATACATATTTATCGGTATTTAATAGGTTTTAAAATACAGATAGTGGATAGTTGTACAAATTTCTAAATTGATTGTCATACATGAACCAGAAAATAACAACTTTTGCAGTAGACACACACACACCATTGCAAGTTGAATGTTTAGAATTATTGTAAAACAAATGCCCACATACAGGATATGTGGAAGTAATGCATATTGGCTATACCTTCCGTGTAATGTTGCCACGAAAATTGCTACCTGGCGAATTGATCACTGTTATCGGTCTTTATTGATTTCAACGGCCGTACATGTGAATCATTTTCTTCATAGCGTATACTTCGCACTGGTAGTATTAGCATCAATAAAATTTACAAAAAACGAAGTGGGTATGTAATTTGTCGCTCGTGGCCTAGTTTATATTTTCTTTTCAACTTTAAACACAATAGCAACATTTAGTACATCACTTTACTCCTGCACAATAGTACACAGTAAACATAACAGCATTACACATTAACTACAACGATACACATGTAATAAATTCCTTTTTTTACGTTCATTTCCACGTGTCAGTATGTTGACTGTTAACGGTTTTCATCGTAATTTAATGTTCTTATGTTTGGTGACAACGCGTCTTGTCATTATATCAGTTAGCTTGTCGCCAATAATGTGTTCTGTCTACTGGGTTTACACATTCCCCCCCAGAAAACAACTAAGTACATAACACGTGCATTGGATTTAATATTTTGAGGAGACACGGGTTTAAAAAATTACCCGAGCTCGAGGTATCGTCGAGCTATTTAAATACTACTGTCAGCTATCCTACAATTTTTATGTCAAACTAACTACTTTCACGTGTAATCAAACACGTTGTCATTCATTTCAAGCGCCATTGACGACACATTCGCGCACAACCCTAATTTTTCTTTGGCCTTGTGTAAATTAAAACTAACAACAGTACAAGCTAACAGAAACATGCAAACATTCGACTTCTGACCTGCTATATTCCGTGCACAAAAATCACATTTTTAGCTTTGCACGGTTCAACTTTCTCCATTTTATTATTTTAATTATAGCACTTGCAAAGCCTAATTTTAAATTCAGGACTGCTCACAATGTTATCACTTTATTTACCCTAATGGAATTTAAGTACAATCGGCAACAGATGTCTTCAAACTTCAAACCCTGGCTTTAATGTAGGGACATACACATTTTTCTCCAGAGTCTTCATTCCTCATTTACACGAGCAAATCCATAAATTAAAATATATTAATGCCACCTCTCCCCAGAATAAAAAAGGTGAAATGGTTTATAAAACTACAAATATAATTAAAGCTTTCTTCGCGACTTTTCCCCACTACTTCCCATAGTTGAGGTAGTAGTGGTAGTAATCAGGGGGTAAAAGTAATTTATATATATCGCTACTGCTTTAAATAGCTCTATACTCGCATAACTTCAATTTTCACTGATTTTCCCCAGCATTGTTCATCTTCAATTAACGTACAGCTTTTCCGTTGTCAGTTTGCCAGTACCCCATGTTCGTCCCATTTGCATAAAATAGGTACAAACCATAATATTCAATTGATTCTTCAATCTTATTCATCTAGTCGTGGTCACACAAGTCACAGTGAAATATAGTGTTGTATGCTGTATGGCTGACAAGACGACGTTTCCAAACAAGTCCGCCAAACACAATCACATCTCTCTATATATAAACCTACATGCACACACAAGATTGCATACCGCTGCTGCTGGACACATTTCTGTCCTTTAGCCACAACAAACTTTAATGGAAATACACCACTAATTATCCTGATTTTTTAAATGTCCCATTCAACCGGTAATTGACTACCACTTTCCACGACCATTAAAAAATTTCAGTCTTCTATTTTAAATAAAATAATAGAACCAAAGTTCCTTCATTATTATAATGATGAATGGAAATGAAGAAAGTCCCTTGCTTCCTTGGTAGCTTTTTTGCTTGCTGCTGATGCTGTGCTGCTTGATTTTTGGAGGTTGTGGACTCTATACTTTTTTAAGCCGATTGAAATGTGTACAAGTTGGTAGTTTTCTAGTACTGTTGGGATGCGTGCAACCTATAATATACGAATTTTTCTGTAAGTACATAATGTGTGTGTATACAGATACACACACGTTACATGTACCTTTACCAAGCGAACTGCAGCAGCTCAGACAGAGCGTAGTTGTAATTGTAACTTAGGTAAATGTATGTAATGGCCGTATACATTGTAAGCTCTACTAGTTCTTTAATTTTGTTCAGTTTGCAGTTACTTTTGTAAGAAATGTTGAGTTTATGTGTGTGTGTGTCTGTGTATTTCCCACTGATATAGATAGATATATACCTGCACTGCACACACACACATACACATATACACACATATCCTTCGTTTTCCACTTTTGTAGTTTATTATTAAAGAGTGTGTGTGTATGTGTTTGTCGTCGTGGTATCCATCCGTGGCACAAACTTCACGGAGTACACATACATGCATACAGTCCCATGATGGTCGTGCTATCATCGTGCATTTGGTGTGCATAATAAGCATGTGCATTTATCTCTTTACTCTTTAGACTCTCAACTCGTATTTTCTCTCCTTCTCAATGAGGGTTATAAAGTAGCTGAGTTTTTTTCTTCTCTCTCTCTCTCTCTCTCAAAAAAAAACTAGATACTTAACTCCACACTTCACCACTATATAACCCTCGGAATCGTAGCAGCGATAGTACATAACCTGGTCATATTGTCGTAAGGTTGTGTGACTATATGAGTTGGTGTTAGAAGTAAAAAGATTGGAATCGGGGTAAAACTGTATAATATAACTTTGCTTTTACGTTGCAATGCAACGAGAGGAGATGATGATAATAATGGCAGCACCATATAGTGGATACTATATAATGTGGTATCCCCGAATAATTCATCGTATATATTACAAAGTCGAGAAAGTAACGCATAATGTGAGGAATTTTTCGTAGCAGTCGATGGGATTGTAAATAACTTATCGAAACTACTAAAATTTAACATTTTATGGTAGTAGTTCACTTAAGGTATCTCTAAGGGAGAGATCGATGGTGCATAATTCGTCGAGACAGTCAAAGTTTTACTTAATTATTACGAATAAATGTTATTATACAGGCATCCGGGTTTGGTGTGGGAATTCGATTTTTAAGTTTAGAATCGAAATTTTAATCTTTCAATATGAGTAGGGAACTTTGAATTGTTGTCTCTTCTATATTATATAGACTGTCGCGTCGGGTAAGATTGAGCGATTTAAGTATCTACTTGTTTCAACGGGGTCTTAAACTTGTACAATATATATACACACACTAGTGACCCGCCGTCAAAGAGATCGCAAATGTACCTCCACGGGGAAAATGAAAAATCTAAAGTTATTTGCTACTGATACTACCCGTTATTCCAGTATTTATATTTTAAAGTTAGAAATTTATATCACTACGTAGTTATCGCTGTTGACAAATTAACATTTCATAGTTTGGGTTATTTTTTTAAAACAATTAACTATGTGAAGCAACATTGTTCAACTTGAGTAAAAATTGAACTTGATCAATGAGGCATGACTGTTGAGATGCATGTATATAGACATGACGATGATGATTACTAATTTTTACTTTGATATTTCACTGAGAATAATTGCGTAATGATATTTGATTGACAGCAGTTAACCAACAAACCACATGTACCGAGTCTTTCTAGCGCAATATATAAAATTTGCAACCAACTACAGAATTCCGACTCATTTTCCATTGGGGATTGAAAACCGCTTTTTTTAAACGAACAAGATTGAAAAATCTACGTACCATGTGCTTGCAAATGATTCAGGAAGGAATTGACCGGACAACCTTTAAAAGTATCAAATACATAAAATTTATATGGGCAAACTAATTTGTCTCATGTCCTCACCAAGCTAAATTTTTAAATTTCAAGAATGGTTTGCACAATTAGATCTAAGCGCCAAATGCTTCTGACTGGCATCTTGCTCGTGTCTGTGCGGTCAATACTCTGGGAGTAGTGCATCCGACAGCCTTATATTATTATACGTATAGATATTGTTTATCAGAACGGAATATAATTCTATTCTCCTATATTGAAAAGAGTGAAAAGAAGGAAGATGCGTTTGCAGTAACCGTATATATATCGTACATATATAGTGTACAATGACTTCGTCAATACACTTCTCCCGTTTTCAAACTTCTATACAATAATCGTATGTATGTGTAATGTAGTATGTAATGAAACAATTCGTGCTCAGGCAAACAATATATACAGAGACAGAAGATATTTAATATCCACGTACATATGTAAGATTGGCTACGTTACATGTTATGTGAAGAATATAATGGGACTGAAGAAAAAGTTTCGACGCGTTGCGTTAGAAATAAAGCACCGGTGATGTTGGTTTCGTTTGCGTTTTTTCTCATACATTGAGGAACAAATTTATTTTGTAAAAAAGGTGTCTTCACTTCAAAATACACAGAGCTGTGTACACAAGAATATTTACGAACGATGCTGAAGAGTTCATTTGATATTTACCCTTTTTGGATATTTTTTCAGGAGCATTTTGTTCATAAATGATTGATAAATATTACAAGTGCATTATTGCAATGTTGGAACAAAAAAAAACTTCAATGCTCTCCCATAAAGCAAGTTTTAAGGTGTAACTAAATAAGATGAGAATTGTACGTGTAATAATATATTTTGTAGGGCCTCCATCTAGCTGTAAACAAATTATTGTCGCTTAATTTGGGTTTAGAACATAGAAAGGGTTAATACCTGTGGTTTTAGCTCGGCTCATGCATACATTTATGCACTGTGCTGATAACACAATAAACAAATAAAACCATTCGATATTGAACATGCAAGAATTTATTTTTGTAAAACATATCTTCTCAAATATTGGAGTCTCATAATTCGTGCAGAATAAACAAACGCAAACGGCAGCGCATCCGAGGACGTGCCGCTCTGCATCAGTGCACCGTGCAAGCGTCCTTTTCTATGTAAATACAATCATACATACATACATGCTGCATATACTGTGGGGGGACTGGGGAACGCGAAATTTGAATCTCCGTTCCACCGGCCAATGCACGTACCGATAATGATGTTGTGTTGTTTTGTAGTCTTTTTACTGTTAATACCAGAGAGAGAGACGATAAATGTATATTTGCCAGCTTGCCAACTTTAGGCAACTTTACATCAAGATTGTGTGTGTATTGACTTTCGTTTGTCTGTCAGTCATGGACGTAGTATTTTATTATTAACGCACATCATTGTAAATAGCAACATGCCTACACAGAAATGTAGAAAGGATAACTATGCATGTGTATGATAATAATTATGATGGCTGTTGTGCAGTGTTGATGAAAGCGTTAAGATAGTTCGTTTAGCAACTTATGCTTGCCTTTGGATTTTACGTATACGACATGATAATAATGATATCCCAAGACGTAACCTCATCATCATTATTATAATACACAACAACAAACAGTTCTAAAAAACCCTACCTACTTGTGCAGGTTGATGATGATGAGGCTGCATACTCCACGTACACACTATCTCTCTCTGCGAGCCCAAAAAATCTGTGCTGTTTGTACATACCTAGATTATTACTT
>JAHZNE010002929.1:0-31768 GCA_027744055.1 Callyntrura sp. NNG-2020 | reverse complement strand
AACCGAAACCGGGTTTTCGGTTTTTGCAAAAAAATACGTAGTATTATACGTACGTAGTACTATATGTACGTAGTTGTACTATAGTCGTAAACCACGCTAAAATTACATTTACACTTTACAACTAAATTTGAAATTGGTCATAGTATAGACTTGTCTGTACATTCAAATTTAATGCAAAAGATATTAAAGAAAAAGCTACAACTTTGCCTATAGCCGATATGTTAGTTCTAATAATTTTCTTTCTTACATATAGCATTTGGCATATAACTTCGTTTACCGTTTTCTTTCCATAAATAGCTCTATACATCATTTTTCTAACATAACTACAGTACTTCAAATATTATCACAAAAGTAAATGCAATTTTACGATCAACTTTTCATCTTCAAAAGAATATAAAGTACAGTAATCAAATAGTAGATATAGTACATTACACGCCAAAAATAGATTACAGTGCAAGTATGTTTTCTGAATTGTTGTATTCCTTTTAAAAATCTATTGCAACGGTGCATTTTTAGCAATAAACCTTAATTTTAGCAGCTTTTTATAAAACCGTAACCGAAACCGCGGTTTTCAGTGACCGGTTTTGACTCAAAACCGAACCAAAAACCGGCACTGAAACCGGTTTAAAAACCGAACCGAAACCGTCGGTTAACCGTAGAAACCAAAACCGCGGCAACCCTAACTAAGCCGGAGAAACATATAGACGCTCGCAAAAAGACTGTTAACTAATATTGCCCCCAAAATCTTTCTTGGGCTCTCTGCGAATAATTACCAAGTCAGCATCAAGTCGACATTAAAATTTTTGATATGCATGAATTAGCATTAGAGACTGGGCTTTGGGAATCGGGCGACAGGTTGTATACCATACTATTATAATATCCATATCCATAGTGAAATCATTAAGCACATTTAATAGCAAGTAGTGATAAATAAATATTAGATTTATTCCGTCACTTTTCAAAATTTAAAATAAATTGATTAAGTTATTTATTTATGCTTACGGTTTTACGAGTAACACTGCATTGGTAATATTAGTCATGAGAGCAGAAAAGTAGTTGATGGGCGTTTCATTACTAAAAGTAAAGGTATTTCCAAATCTAAGTTGTAACATTCTTTGCGCACACCACATTTTGTAATATTTATACATTTTTCGCTGTCTATTAAACGTGTGCAAACTTGCTTTCTTATTTATTACCAAAATGCTGCTCCTCTCACAAATACGGACAACATGGGGAAGATAAAGAACCACAAGTGCCGATACATACACCCGCTAAAATTGGTGCTACAGGGGCAAAAAACTTTGGTAGTACGTACCAGCCCTTTAAAGACAGCCACCATAACACTGTTAAATTAATCTGACAGGCAGAAAATATGAGAAAGAGTAAGTGGTTGATAAAGACCCCTCCAATTTTACATATTAGCCGTAACTCGATATAAAGTCGTAAAGTGGTGTTATAGGAACTTTGAGAGAGTCTGATGCTTAACACCTTTATAAACGATCCCATTGTATAAAGTGAGCTAAGATAAAGGAACAACATAACAAAAATGTAACGACAAAATTCATAAATGCAAATAAGACAGAGTGTAAAACGAAAAATAACAACAAATGCAACAATATATCTCGCAGGTGAAGCTGGCAGTACTGGATTTAACACAAGAAAGAAAGGATCTAAATCAAGAACTACTGCAGATATTGGAACAATAAACACACCAATAATGGAACCTATGGGCAGACATAGTAGCATTGCTCCAATGAGTTCGCTGGTTTGGTCGTGTTTAATTTTATAGTCTGGAAAACACAAAAGAACATTAGGTTTATTAAATAACGAATATTTTCTATATGCAGCTAGATATACGATAAAAACTTACTGCGAATTTCCATGGTAAATAGCTGATTCAACAGTGGAATTATTTCGGGCTCGTAATGGTACAGTAAATATGTACGCCATTCCAAGCATGCACTGCAGCCAAGAAAAATAGAAATAGCTGTACCCAGTATTCCTCCAAATGCAGCATAACCTTTAAATGTCCCGACGAGAACGACCGTTGCACAGGATCCGAATCCTGCAATCGTAGTGACAAGAATTATTGCTATCAGAAATGGAATATACTTTTTCTGATAAACAGATTCAACTTCAACGGACAAACGACCACCTTCAGTTTTAATATTAACGGGGTGTGGGTAAACAATTGAATAGTAATTTTGAAAAAATTTGTTTGCATAAATTAGAAACGGCGTAACAATAGCATTACGACGTAAACAGTTGTCGAGAGTGAAGGTGGTATTACATATGCTGCCAAAATTGTTATTAGTATTCATTTTAAATGACGTTTTATGTTCTTTTAAATGCGGTAATTTCCTGGTATTGTGAAATAAGATCAAACGTTATTAACACTTTGTTGTAATAACAACAAAGCTATTTCTATTAAATTAACAAATAGAAATGTAGTATTTAAAAGAGTGTAAATGAAATAAATTGTAACAGCATATAATTATTTCTCTGGAGTCCAGCCGTTACTCTTGACAATCAAATATACTTAAATAATATTAACTTTAAGAAAGTAAGTGAGTTTAAAAAATTGTTCTACAACGATTAATTTAGTGTGCTGGCATAGACAGTATAGTGTAGTACTAAAAACTGGCCGCTCTCGTGGAAACGTATTACTGGCGGGTTAAGATATACGATGTTTGAAATAAGAACTTAAATGCTTTTGATGGACATATTATATATATACATTTAAAATGTGAGCAACTACGCCTTGCATTTCAAAGTTTAAAAGTAGGCGGGGCGGTAAATAGAACTAGATTTTAAAAGTTGTAATTCCATATATATGACAAACTATGAATTTAAGGTAGAAACTGGATTGATAAGGACCAGGTTTGTAAAAGATTTTGATGAATATCTAATAACACGTATATAATAAATGTTCAACATTTAATGACAATATATTAATTTATTCCTTAATTTTATTAAATATGTGAGGGACCAAGCCTTTTCTGGTTTCGATAATCATATACCTGAGGTATGGTAAAACCTCTCAAATTTTTATATACATGTTCATTTCTTTAGTTTGATTACAGTAAAAAAGCAAAACAAATGACAAGGTACATTTATTCAAAAGGTTATGCGCTATCGTTAAGCTTTGCGTAGAAGTTTTAGTATATTTTTTCAGCAATATGAGATAGATTTTTTTTCTATGTGGTACATCTCTCCTTGTGTACTTTCTTTACTTTAAACTAGCATCCTTTTCCTAATCAATCCTGTGGTACAACACATTTCCCAAATTTTCTTGAACATTTTACTCTACCCCTTTCATGTTCGTAATAATATGTGTCAGTGTCTACAATCCATTGCTAGAAGTAATGCTAATACAAATCATTTTCTAGTTTTTGTTCTGAACGTTCTAAACATTTTCATAAAATTTTAATTTGCATGACTAAATACACCAGTAGCCTTGATACTGGCCAAACTAAGTAAAACCCACTTCTACAATTTTATTCTGTTATGTGGACTTCTTGACATTCTCCAACAGCTCATAGAAAGTCGATTCAACCTAAAGTGAAGAAAGAATATTTTGCGTATTGATCTTTAAACTTTAATTTTCTTAAAAGCAAGTGACACAAAATTACCCCTGTTACATTAGGAATGCATGACAAAGACTGTACATGTTGGGATGGACACAATAAAACTGCATTAACTGATCAATTAAACAAATTTAGAGGTATAAATACAAACATTTAGCAGATTCATATACATGAAGATAAATGACAGACCACTTAAAAAGAATGCTACAGAAGAACTCGATAACTTTAAACTCCCACTTCCTTTACCATGCCTAAAGTGTTATGAGAAACTCTGATCGCCCTTTTCTTCATTCCACATAATAATCTAAAGTAAAAATCTATGTGACGAATTATCACTGATGAGGCATAAACTTGGTGATGTGGAAGTTTTTTTTATCGTTATTCATGAGATGAGAGTGTCTATCTCATATAAGAGTTTTATAAGCCTGAGGACCCCAAACGCTAATAAAATCAAATATTTCCCGAAATAAATAACTAACACAACAAATACGCTGAATATTTTTTCCTTTTCTCTAAAATTAGAATTTACCACATTTCACTAAACAAGCAACTATGCATACCATCATAAAATCTGAAAACTTTGTTTTCACAGATGTAACACTTGTGACTAGAAGCAATATGATATTCTTCCATAAAACGCGTATTTCTACAATCAACGATAAACCTGCCAAACACAATCCAACACCCCAAACTATAAATAAAATCAGTACATTTCCGGACATATTTGGAGGAGTAAGGAATGTTGAGGTTAATGTAACCGACTTGAACCTTCTTTCAGTAACTTCGTTCCCAACTAATCTTGTCAACCAATCTCCAATCCCCGACTGCTGCATTCCCCAGATTCGCTTTAGTACTTGAAGATCCACGTATCCTGTAAGTCCAACTCCAACCGAAATGTTTGTGTATTTTTCCGTTCCAATGTTTACTGTTAGATTTGGCTGCCGTTGCAAAATGTCTCTCTTGTACTGATGACATAATGAGGATGGTAAAATAAATGCTGTCTTATTGCATTGTAGTAATGTATGCAATATCGATTTTCTCTCTCGTTGACTATATTTGAAACGAATATGTTGATCATATGAAGAATAATATGGTAAATATTCATATTTTTCTGAGTTTACTTTGGTAGCATATTTTATACTCTCCACTAAATTTGTAGACAAATTTTGAATTAATTTAGTGTGTTTTGCAATATTTTCAAGTGGATTTGATTCATTTACTAACAATTTTGCTCCGTATAATTTTTGAAATTTAGAAACCTCCATAGACGCTGTCATACGCCCACCAGACGTCGAAGGTTTATGTCGGTCACGATAACTGTATTTTTGAGGCTTGTAGGTACCTATTGTAATTGTATCAGTTGATTGTAGCAAGTATGACGAGTTAATTGGTGCATATCCTTCATATTCAAAGGAATGTAGCCTTGAATACAAATTATATCCATCAACCAATAGTTCATCCACTTTTTCAAATGGCACAAGTTGCCTGGCTCTTATCAAATTGTAAACATTGTTGTTTTTATACGCGTTGCTAATGACAATACCCACCAGAGACAAACTAACAACAACCAAGCGTGTACGTTCCGAGTTAACAACAAAATTTGAAAATGGGCCACCTTGCTCCGTTATGACTTTGATCATGGACACAACATATTGAAGGTAATCTAATCCTGATAATTTATTAGTAGGATTACGAAAGAAAAATGCGAGAGTAGTACACACAGTTACTGAAACGAATAATATACAGCACCAGATGTAGACGTCAAAGACATTGAGCAGCTCTTTAAATTCAAAAGGCGTGAGTCGATACCCACAACTTATAAATCGTAGACTAATAATATTTTCATCGAATTCAAATATATTAACAGACACTGCAGTTTTGCGGACTTGCACCGTATTTTCCAACTGTAGTAAATAAGGCGTTCTGAAAGCAACGCCGTGTTCGGTACTTCCTTGATATATGGCGTACTTACCTGATAAGCATAACCCCCTTTTGTAAATGCTATAGTTTCCCAAAAATTGAGTCACAATGTACGCCTGTGCCTGTGCAACAAGTTCTTCCAGATCTTGAAGCGACTTAATTGCCAGTGCAAAACTCCTTGTTTGCATTTTGAACAAATTATCGTGACATCGGAAACTGTGGTGCCACGCGTCCGAATGTTTCATGTATTCGCCAGAACTCTGTCCAATGGCTCCCTTAACGAATAACTGCTTCTGTGTGGAGGGACTTGACAAACTCTCCAAAGACGGAATATTTAATGCTTGGGTCCAAACAGATTTAAAGAAAATTCCGTATATTACTTTGTGATCTGGTACAACTGCAAGAATGTTGATAACAGAACACCGTTTTTATAAGTGCCACATGAGCTCGAAAGGCTGGCTAGGTAATGTCTACTTAGCGATAGTGTTGGATTTAATTCTTTGAGTAGGTGCCACTCCGTAGTTTGCATCCATTTTGCAAATAATCTTTTTAATTCACGTAAAACGGTAAACGGAGATGGAATGAACATAAAATGCTGTTGATGCACTGTACGATATTTCACGCTGTTTGCAAGCAGAGAATATTGAAATATTCGAAGACTTACAAAAGTACTTCCAGAAGGTGAGAGCACATATTCCGGAGCTAGCATCTCTAAAGATATTTGACACCGCCAAGGCTTTACGTTGGACGTGAACTGCAAGAAATTGATGTGAAGACAAACTTGTAGTGTCTCATTTTCCCAGTCTATATTCCCGACAGTTAAGTTAGAGGAACTACATTTGAAGTTAGTCATGTCCCGTTTGGCGGAAAAATTCAGATGTTGGAATAAATATTCCTTTGTTGTCCATACCATTTCTGTATCTTGCGAATTGCCAGAGGTAACGGCAAAAGAATTAATTGGATGTCTTATCAGAATAGGATAGTTTAATGGTGATATATCTAGGTTTCCATAATTGTTGATTCCAATAAAACAACCTGCATTTACGTACGGAGCTAGGGCAACGTCCAAGTTCTCAATTCCGGAAATGTATTTCAGAGATGAGATGTAGAATCGATGTAGTTTTTGCCACTGCTTTACAATGTCACGGCTGTATTCCCTGGGGAAATATGCATCTAATTTGTTTGAGTTGGTATCGTGAAAGGTAACAGTAACAGATCTCCCTTCTCTTCCACAGTACATCATAAGTATTATTAGAAATATATTAGCAAACATGGTCGAGTTATGCTGGAACGTCTAAATTTTAAGTATATTTAATTTAAGGTTTAATATTGCTGGTGTGAGAAGTTAAATATTGAAAGCAGGTGGTAACTTGTCATTTATACAAAACGTAAAACACTACCAAAATCTGTATGTAAACAACATCAAAATTGGATATCTAACAAAATATTTTTAATCTATCTATTGGTTTGTGAAAAAAATAAGTAGAGGAAAGCAAACGTACAACCATTCTGGAGGCAAATCTACGACGTTCTGACACAGTACATTTGTGGTTGGTGCCAAAGCTGTTGTTCCAACACTATTTGGTTCCGCTTCCTTTGTCTACAGTAGTTTCACTTTGTACATAGTATTTTAGCAGCTCTCAAGACAGCTGTAACCTAACTCCTTAATATTTACTAGGAAGCAATGTATATCCGTGACAACTACCGTAATCACTTTTAATAATTAACTATCTTTATAGGGTTATTTAACGAGTCTTCCTTAAACACAATCCAACTACTGCTACAAAACAGACTAACGAAATCTATTTAAAATTCAGCTTCGTATTTAGAATATTGTTTCGTTAGAAACTAAACGGTTTAGTTTTATTTTTCATTTGGATTTTAATTTTAGGTTTAATTATAAAAATACCATTTTAGTTAATATACCTTTTTAAATGAGTGAACAAATATTTCACGTGTTTCAATTGTTTATGGAATTCAATTTAAAAAAACAACAACAAATGGAACAACAACATTTTCAATTGTATACCAAATGTAGACAATGTAAAAATTTGTTGTGATAAACAAAATACCAACTTATTTATTAGTAACAAGTTGTTGGATTTTAACAATGGGAATGATATTGAGATAGTAGTTGGTTGTGAATCTTGAGGTATAGGTAAAACAGGCAGACAAATTTTTGTACATACACTCGTACCTATTTAAAGTTCCTGGAAGTACGAATTAAAAAAATAAAATTGATTAAAAAAGGAATTCGTTTTACCAGTTGTTAGAAATTTCAAATGAACAATTTACGGTATTATTAATTACGTCAAAATTAATTTTAATGCTTTGCTTTAGTGCCAATGACAGTTCCCAAGCAGGTATTAGCGTATTATTTCTAAATTTGAGTCAGTTTAAAAAATATTTTTTCATTATATTACAAGACTTTCCCAAAGCCTGGAAAAATCGGCAAATTGCGAGCGATTTTGAATCTTCAACTTTCATTTTCTGTTTTAATCCTAAATGTAATGTAAAACAGCCGTAATGCCGTAATTAAGCATTCCCACAGCTCTCTTTCCTAAATAGGCGCACATTCATTTTTGCAGCAATATGAAACACTGAAATAAATAATGAATGGTTACTTCACGTGTGTTCAAAATTGCGAATAACAACTCCACCAAAAATAACCAAACTCTTTTATTATTCCAAAGCTAGGGCACGCCGCGGAGGAAGTAATGCGATAGCCTGAATATTTCAGCCGTCGATTCATGTATGATCTACCAACTTCCGAAATTGACGGTGCAAACTTCACTTCAAAAATTATTTTGCTTTATCTATTCCAATTTGCCCCTGAGATAATCACCTACTACTGGCTACGCATTAGTATCAGAATCATGTTCAACCGTATCTAACTATGAATCTTGGAGAGAAAGCGCTTTTGAATGATGTTTCACCTGCCGCCCACAATAACATTATGCGAACTTAAATGGGATTTTATGAATGTTTGGTTAATTTTAACCTCTCATATCATCTTAATATTGGGGATGGATTAATTTTGAAGTCTGTGACCCTCCACGTCTTTTCCTCCATATATCAATTGCCTTTAAAATGACATTGCTCGTTCTTTTACGTTAAGAAACAGAAAAGCCTTAGCAATCGCAGCCAATTATTTTTTCGAGTATTATTACATATGTTATTTTTGAATGAACGTATACAAATGAACGCGACAACCGTGCACATATAAACAACGAAATAACGATACACCTGTCGGCCGTCGCAAGCTCTTCAACCGCTACTATAATACTGTTCATTTCCATTCTTTGTTTTCTACTGGCTTTTGAACGGTTTATGAATCAAGTACGTAGCATGAATCATGCAGGAGGAGTTGCAGTGAGACTTAAGGTGTCCCAGAATCATCAAATACACGCAACTCAAATGACAGGAACATTATCTCACTCTGCCCCATTGCAAGCAAATAATGTCAACGTGCAGGAATTGGACGTCACATATATTTGTTTGATGTACTGACTGTAGTTTATTATTTCAATAAAGCTGTATTTTGAAAGATCCGAAAGCCAAACTTCAACTTTCCTAATATTTTGCTATATTTCCCTTTATTGTTTGTGCAACATTGTGTTTATCGGGCATTCTTATAATTATTAAAGTCAATGTAATGCCAAAACTTGCATACGTGTCCAGGAAAGAATAAATCAATTATAATTTGATAAAGCAAAAAGTTTATTATTCCGACCAATCTGTCATTGAAAATCAAGAGCAACAAATTTGATTAAGCGTGGACAGAAGTAGCATTATTACTCATAGTACATTGTATGTTCACTGCATCATTTTACTGCAAAAAAAACTGAATAAATATTAAATTACATTTTCTTTGCTTAAGTATTTGTAGAAAATTGTGTGTGAGTAAACTTTTCAAGTCCATTCTTTTATTGAGATGTAGACTTAATGAAACGAATAAAAAGGAGAGGCATTACTTTTTAATATTTTCTTCTTTATTTTTCGTGCTTTTATAAACATTCGTTCAAACAAACATTCATTTCATTTACGAATTAATACATCAACACGGTATATGCGTAAAACAAGGAGACCTGTGTACTGTTTAAATAGCGAATAATTTTCTGTTAGATACATTACACCCCAAAGCTCAATAATTGGTTCCTGAAAATGATAAACATTTTTCTATTTGAAAACTGTCCTTCCAATTTCTCACTTCAAGTACACTTCCAATTTCAGGGATAAACTCCGTGTACCAATTTTGAACTGTTGTTACGTTTAATTAATCTGAATAAAAAGCATCGCGGATGTTAGAAGAACAGGAAAACGGTCGCACTTGTACTTCAATACATTATCATAGCAAATCCATTGGTATCTTAAAAATATCGCCTCGCCATTCCTCATCATTCAAAATAAAAACAAAATATTATTTCCTGTCTCAGCCTGTATGCGTATGTAAGTCCTTGACTTTTAAATTACTATTTCCATTGCCGTTTTAGGTGAACATGACACACCTGGAAGGTTTCTTAATGCCTGATGTATACTTTCAAATTAAAAAACAAAAACATTAATTTGAGCGATATTTGATACAACTTGTATAAAAATATACGTCAGTGTAGTAAACCGCACTTATTGCCTGCGCTACTATGGTAAATGGAACAGTTCAAAAAGATTTTCCCTTAAATAAAGAACTAATTTCACAATTCCTAACAGATATTTCATAGCCCATGTACCTAAAACAATAATTTGAGACAAAGAACCTTCCAGTTGAACATAGATACAATCTTACTATAAACCGCATTACCATATGATCTATTCATATACGGTGAAATATAGTTGAAAAATGTTAATTGCTGTCTTAAAACCAATCATTCGAAACTGTTCTGATATATTTACAAAATCATTTAGTTTAAGTTCTTTTGGTCTAAAGTTTCACATTTGTATCAGAATAATTTTTATGTGATTCGAACATATAAATTGTATTTATTCATTTTGCATTCCTTTTTAAACCTTATCAATTAATTTGATTATTAGAAGAATAAGAGTAAACTTTCTGCAAGCAAAGTTTTTTGTCGTTGATATCTTTAATAAAATCGTATTTTCTCTAATGCCTCTATCTATTTCGGAAAAGAGAGCGTTTGAATGTCAAGCGCTTTTCTTTACTTGCATTCCTTGGGAATTTCCTTTCAAGTGGGATGCCAGTTACTCCTATCTTTACAATATTAAGCCAACTGGAAAGAGGATACTGTACTACACAATCATACTTCTTTACATCGCTCACCTATTTGCCATTTGGTTGCTACTGATGTGCATCCTTTTTCATTTTCTCTGTTTAAACTCATTTGATGTAATTTTACTTGCTGTCGAAGCAGCAGGAATATCCCTGTTTTTAGTGTTTGTGCAAACAACGTTATATGACAGAAGTGTCATACCGGCCATTAATGAGTTTGTGTTAAGAACATCTGCCGTTCTAAATCGTAAGTCATTTAACGTTGATTTGAGAAATTCTAAACATTCTCTCATCTCATACATCTTATCTATCCTGTTTTTCTTAGGACGGAGGAGAAGGACCGATACGTACTTCAAGGCTGTTCTCCGTATATTCCCAATCTTTTTATTCGGCGTGTCTCCTTTGTGTGCAGCGATAGGATACTCCATCGCCGATATGGACGTTGGTTATTTCTTGCTTTCCTTCGCTTTACCTTCCACATACGAAAAGTCATTATCATTTACGGTTGCGCAATACACGGGCCGTATTTTCATAAATTATTTAGTAGCATTGGAGTTCTGTCGAGCGTTTTCCATGCTTTTTTCTCTGGCTTTTTTAATGATCGATAGATTAAACGTAAGTATGAAATTCTTTCTTCAAAGTGAACGACCGTTTTCCAGATTTCGTGTTCATTATATTTATTATTTTATCTTAACTCGTCACCTTCGGGCCTGGGCAGAAGAGCTAATCTTCGTTATTTTATCTATCATATTTGTTAGTATTGTGTGGTTTACGACTGTGTTGGTGAAAACATCTCCAAAGGCACTTTCAATCACAATGTATATGTCATTTCTGGTCTCTGTGTTGGGTATAGTTTCTGTAACCGCCGCTTTGTTACCAATGGCATGCAAAATGCTTGTACTTGCACAGCACAATGTAATCTTTCATCGGCGTCGAACCGTTGCCATTTTATCGAAACGACGTTCTAAATTCAGTAAAATTTGTGTGTTGCAGTCTCAAGCAATGCTACCCATTAAGGTGAAGTATGGTGACTTTTTTAGCATTGATGATAATTTCATGATTTGGTATTGCGTTGCTTTAATTGACCGCATTGCGGATGCTGTTATTCTTGTCAGTTGGTAGTTGTTTTTGTGTATTAAAAGAATCTCATATCAGTGTATCATCATATGCTTTTATTAATAAAAGTGTGTTTTGAATATATGATTGAACATACACTTGTAAAGGCGGTCCAAATAATGAAACGAATAAAAAATTAATGATGTTGTATTTTGTATGGTTAAAAAAGTCTTAAATGCATATGATGCATATCATGCATGCATATAAAAGTTAACGCGATGCGTAAATTTCAAGGTTTTTTGTTGAATTTATAAGTTGAATCTGTAGCTTAAATAATAGTTGCCAAAATTCAAGTCAAGCCATAATGTACATGTGCACGATGACCTATGGTACCATAGATTTAAGAAACTATATGCTGGCGTCACAACACATTACCGAAAATGTTTTATTTATTTAATTTATCGCACGCAGCACGACCTTAACGTACTATAGCATTGAAGTACTATACCTACAACAGAAAACAACAGCACCTGAAAGCAAAGATTGGGATTGGATGCAACATGACATATTTAAACACAGCACAAAAAAATAGAAAATGTTGCACACAACATACTATTTTAATGTGTCCCAAAAAATGTGTGTTAAGATTACTTAGGCATGATTTAAGTATTTAAAATATCAAATTTTGTTGTTGTATTAAATGAATTATATGTTCAACTGAAATGCGAAACTGTTTATTTAGTCAACGGTAAAGCTTTGGTGGGATATATACCAATTTACTTTTGCATGAAACTTTCAGCATACTTATATTTATTGTAAAAATCAATTTTAGTTTTGAACTATATATTTGAATATACATAATAAATTGGCTAGATACAAAGTTAAACTAAAAATTCTATGTCAATTTAATTGAAGTAATTAAATTGAATCATTGTGAATCTTAAAATGATTCTACGATAGGATTCGAAATTTCTAGTTTTAGAAACAGCTAGGGTTCGAGTAAATTTGCACACTATTACTATTCAGTGGAATACATTATTTAACTACTTAATTACAAAGTAACCAACTTTTATTGTAAATAATGTGCAAAGTGCATAGTGCAGCAAACAGAATATGACAACACACGCGTCCTTATTCTCGCCATCAATCAAAAGCGTTCCTGCTAAACACTCAACGACGACATAAGTCACAAGGAGATTTAAGCAATATATTGAACTAACTCTTCTTACTTGATTTGACTAATTAAACTCGAATTAGAAGACTTCCGTCACGTCAGTCTCATGTGACGCTATTCATCTTATCTGGCCTAGTTAAGAACACATTTGGCATTACACTTTTTGTCGATCGTAAAAATTCAATTAGTGGATGGTGAATCTATGTACCATAAAATCATAAAATACCAAATGATGACGACGACACTTTGTAGATAATGTACGTGGTAATGCAAAGCGTAGGCATGTCTCTGCCCTCATCAAAAAAAACTTTCGGGCCGCAAATCACCAGGATTATTATGGCTTATAACAGTAGGAGACGTGATAATATCATATGCACGTTTATGGAATAAAATACTTTCGTTTGACCAGTTTCAAATTATGGCGGAGCCACAATCTTTTTGTCACTTGCCTGAACACCTTTTAAGGTTAAAACTTATAAAAAAAACTTTTATTGAAGAAATTAAGGATTTTCATATAGTAGGAAACATAAATATATTGAGATCGTCGGTTCAACGGTAATATAGCTTAGATTATAGTAAAAGAAAACATCAAGATAGAAACTTAAACCGAATTGCACATAGACCTCCAATAAGGGTAGTCATATGTGTAGGGACCACTACTGGTCACCTAGGGTCAACCTGATAAGCACAGGAAAGAAAACCACTATCTGACCTACAGTACACAGTACAACACCAGGTGACCGATGAGATACACATTTCTCGTCACTTTTCTTCTACATGAACAGAATACATAGCTTTAGAATAAATGTAGGTTTAGAAAGGGAATAAATTCAATTTTACCTTTTTATAATTTATTAATTAAATTATTGAATTATCCTAAATGGATAAGACATTTAGATTTTACGAACACCCTTATAAACTTAAGACCAATTTTAAATACGAGCGACATTATAACATTTCCCTTTCCAATAACGAGTTTGATGAGAAGAACGCAGGAATCTCTGAAATTTATCTTTACTCTACAAACATTTACATGTGGCCTACACGCACATCGGCAAGTAGGCCACATCAAATCAAATAAATTTTAGCAATCGAGTAAACCATGTACTAACGTTTAGCTTATTTATAAATTCATATTATTTAACGTGCCTCTCTACATCGCCTGTACAATGGTTTC
Organism: Callyntrura sp. NNG-2020; assembly: GCA_027744055.1. Classification (NCBI taxonomy): domain Eukaryota; kingdom Metazoa; phylum Arthropoda; class Collembola; order Entomobryomorpha; family Paronellidae; genus Callyntrura; species Callyntrura sp. NNG-2020. The sequence goes on along the minus strand of JAHZNE010002929.1, from coordinate 17,630 downwards.
TACCAATGGAATTCGCTCCTGAATTGTAATTGTACACCATTTTTGGTAATTTTAAATTTCATTAATGATATTTAAGATGTAGCTCTGACTGATAACTTCAAAGATCATAATTTATTAATATACTTTGTGGCAATAATTAAGTCCCACGGTGTACTATCTAAGTTTAATCTAATACATTTGTTTGACAAGGTGAGTCAAAATGCCATCATCGGCTGTACAACATGCTTTTCTATTCTATTTGGACAATCCAATATTACATCTAACAATGGATAACTCCATAATTCTTTTGTGAATGAGTAATTAATTTTCGTTACCTGGCGACAGATAGAAACTTTACCATAAGGTTTTGCGCAAAGCAGTACCACCTATTTCGTGTTACCGATCCGCGACACTAATGACTTAATTAATTTAGAGTTTATTTAACGCAAAGGCGGAAACTAGTAGAAACGTAACACCCACCAAAATAATATTTAGTTAGTAATAATTAGACTATAAGCTAATATGTAAATGCATATTTTTAACGCGTGCACCGATCAATGTGAGATTGGGTTTGTATCCATATCACATAAAAATAAGTCATTTAAGAGGTACTTCTTTTTGCATATTTTGCATATTTTGCCATTTTTCCTGCATAGTTGCATATTCAAGAAAAATATCTGCATATTTTTATTTATTTTTATTCTTCGTATAAAAAATGAATAAGAAACAGGAAAAGTGTCATTATAAAAGACAAACTCAACAAAGATTGATATTTTTCTTGTTACTGTCATAAATTTGAAATGAGAAGTACTCATTTCAATCAAGAAGTAGATTAGAAGAATGCAAACCTCAGGATGTGTTAACAATAAGCTGTGTAGTGATATGCTTGCTTCCGGCAGTCAACACATTCAAAGAATCGTTCCAACAACCCTTGGCTTTAAGCTACCTATCATTACAAGGTGTGGAACATCGATAAATTCCGTTTGTTTTCTCTCTGAGCACAATGACGGAGTAACTTACGTAATCAGTGCATTTGACAAACATGATACTGAATGCATCAAAAGGGCGAAACACGTACACGTACTGGCAAAAGACGGCGTTAAGGAACATATAGCAGAGATAGCATGCAACTTCAAATTTTTTCCAGATGCAATTCTGAATATGGAATCTCGGGACATGACGTGGAGTTAATAATTGAAGTTATAAACAACTTCAATTATTACTTCAAAACAGCCCTGCTTTTATACTGTCTGTAAAATGGCTTCCAACCTAAGTTAAGTGGGGTTTAGTCGAACATTTTAAATAGTGTCAATTTACTTCAGTGGAAATGGAACAAAGTTTCAGTACGGAAAGAGCTTCGTTTCCGACAAGAATAGAAAGTTTACTTTGAAAAATCTTTGAAATCTTTGGAAAATTTCTTTTTCTTGCATATTTTCTGATTTTAGCGACATATAAGTTTATAGTCTAGTAATAATACATAAACAACATGAAAAACTGGTAAATATATCACAACCCGAAGAAATTCAATAAGTCGTCCTTTCTTCCCAATATGCTATAAGCTAAAATGCTCATTTTCCTAGAATCCGACATGCCCCAGAAAATAATATTACCTTTCGTCTGCTTATTAAAAACTTTGGATGCCGTAAAACTAGCAAAAATGGGAACATTGTATACCCAAAAGCAGGGAAAACTACATATGTTTGCTTCCTGTAGCGCTTTCTGTTACCCTACACAATAGTTTAGTTTTCATACGCACTTATCTAATTGAATCAAGACAACGAATGATATAATCAAAAGAATTTCCTGTTTTCAAGCTTTCTGGATTTATCGCGTATTATAAGCTGAACCGAAATAAACAGCAAATTACTAGATCGACATTTCTTGCCACGTTTCGTCGATTCCGCCCATAACTAATCTACCAACAGTCGACTATAATTAAAGAAGAGTTGCAAAGGTGGAAGTTCATGCTTGCCTCACAAACCCTTTAAATCATTAGCACTGTGACAATATATGCTAAGCTTATTACAACCAATTTTTTCCAAATTTAGTTCAAGTTGTACTACTTTTTACAGTATTATAAGTGACTTTGGCAGCACAGTTCTTTATAATTTTGGCATTCTTTATAACCGGGTCAGAATGAACATAAAGACGGTTAAGAAACCAGCGCTGCTAGCGTTAACAATGAAGCAAGTAGAATTTTTTCAAGCTGTTCCTTTCACACTCACACAAGGTGGGAAGACATCAAGCGGTAGCATACAAGGCAGTTCAAATTCTCAATTGACGTTGAACAAGCAAAAGGGATTTTCAAAACGACTTGTTTTCCAATGGTGTTTGGTCGCGGTACTCTTTCTCCAAGTGATTCTTAAACTGAACATCTCAAAATCTACAAAAGCGTCAAAGCAATCAGGAGTGAGCATGGATGAAATTCGAGGATGTTTGGCAATATCCCTACTTACCTGCTGCACTAGCGTTCTTCAGCTGCTTCTTGAAAATGGATCTGATATTGTTGCCTATCTGAATGGACTTCTAAAATCGCAAAGGAGTTGGTCACACCCGCATTCTCAAGGATTGGAAAGCACCGTTTTTGAACAGTTTGCAGTCTTGTTCATACTGGATGCTTTGGGAACAGTGATTTTGTTGCCGGTCGGATTTGTTCTCGCCTTTCATGTCGTAGACCCTTGTAAATGGTCCTTAATTGGCTACTTCCTTATCCCAAAATGCTATCCAGTAACCTACTATGAAATATACCTACAATTGTTCCCTTCGCTACTCGGATTTGTTGTGACAGCTGTAACAGAATTGGTCGTTTTTGCCATTAACATCTGGGCTTGGGCTTTCTGTTTAAATGGAGCGGTGTTTTCAGCAATCGTGCTTCACCAGTTATCTATAATGATGATAAATGATGGCGTTTTAAGGTATCATAAAAATAAATAAATCTCATTTGAACTAGTGTAATCCAACTATTTGACATTTTATAATTACAGATTTTGGAAACAGATGAAGTACAGCAGGACAATATCTGAGTTTACACAAAATGCTAAACAGTACTCCCAAATTATAGTGCATGGAACGATGTGTAACTTGGCCCAAAGTCAAATACTCCTTGTAGTCCTCTTCAATGCAATAGCAGTATTGGCAATTTCACTCCCCCTTTTGGTTAAAAATGCTGCAATTAAGGATAACGCGATGGTACTGGGTACCTTGGGAATGTTAGCGGTGGGAGAAACGGGCGTTATATTGCTGTTACTTGGTGGTATGGTCGTGGTTCATAAGAATGGCCAAAGGTGTTTGGAATGTCTACAATCATTCAACTACTCGGGACACGGCCAACTGTCTGGAAACCAAAAAAACAACAAGATCCTGGAAGTTAAATGGACAGAGCGATTCATCAAGTGCTGTGCCCCTGTGAAGATCAAATTTGGGAAAAACAATTTTGTTGAGAAACAGACACCCTTAAAATGTCTGGATTTAGCAGTTGAATTGTCCGTTCAAATTTTACTATCACAACATTAGAAATGCAACCATTAGATATAATTTACGTTTAAGTTTGTTCTTCTTGCTTCTCCATAAATTTTAAACATATAAAGAATCTACACCTTTATAACCTTAAATAAATAAATGTATATACACATGCTGCATGTAAATCAATATTATCTAATATTTCATCTATTAATTTAATCAATCTTTATTATAGGTACAATTCTGTTTTTGTAATTGCTATGTGGGATAAGCACAGGTTAATGGTAAAAGGAAAGACAACGCGCTATTTTAAACTAAAACGCTGAATGCCACATTGAAAGCATGCACAAAAGAACAGGACAAAGCAAGAATGATAAAAAAAAGTCCATATTTTTTGTTAGCATTTATTTGTTAACGTAAATATTGAGTGTTGACACTATCCAAAGTAATATCAATCATAAGCGAAAATTGCTTGCCTTCAATTTAATTCAGAATAAATACTAACATGGTCTCATTGTACCGGCCAATCAGAATCGTACCTGCCAGGACAGAATTGGAATTAATATTATTTTTAAATTACCTAGTTTTACACTCAATTATTAATATGGTGGAGGTGTAAATGTTTACACTTGTTATTTAATAAACGAAGAATAAAACCATGGAACTACACTTTGAATATATCAACTCTGCAGTGAATTTCATATTATAATACAGTAGACCAAATATGACAGATTAGTCATTTTAGGATATATAAAATTTTTCATAGTATGACTATCTAGTTTTGTTTTTAATGTTTTATGAACCATTTAATAGTGCTCAATGTACATGGGAGTAAAACATACATATAGAACAATAGATAGTGGAAAGCATCAACCTGCATAATGTCCCCGAAGAACTCAGAAGTCACATATTTCTGAAATTGAAGTGTGGTATTGTATTGCAATAAATAATATTTTAACTTATACTGTATGACAAATAGAATTACGTTTTTTCCAAATATATAAGGATACAGTATTTGTTCACATAGGGTGTGATATATATGTTTATGTTTAGAAAGAAAGTTTATAAATTCGACATTTATAAATAAAATATGCAAATTTCGTCCAAGTCAACCACTACGACAACTGCGAATCTTTCACATCTGCGGATGACCATAGATGACCGCAAGCCCTATTAGCAATACCTCTCTCATGCAACAATAAAAATGGTTATCTAAAAATGTAAAACAATTACTGTTTGAACATCATTTGTAACGCCCAACTTTTTTAACTTCAGCTGCCCATAAGATTTATAGACTGAACAGTTACTTAGCACCAAAATCATGTCTGCAAATATTGATATACGATTTAAACAAACTTATAGTTGTTGAGCTGCTGACCTGATGGACGACAGGCAAGCAACATAAACTTTATCAAATAAACTGAATAATTATACTGATGGACCATGTAAGTACTAAATAAAATTTATGTGAAGCACTAACAGAAAATCTGAAATTAATTAGTTAAAAGTTTATTTGGCAAAGTGCTAGCTATTTCAAACGAATCATGCACAGCACTGTTAAGTACTTCAACATTTACCTAGAGATTTATTTTAATATTGGAGATGCATAGTTAAATATTATATATCATTTAGCAGATGAGTTCACTCACTTAATATGATTGGTATAACTACTAGGTACATAATGTTAAATAACTGTGAGCATTTTACAAATGAATTCGACAGTCAGTAAACATTTGCTCAATCATGGACCTCCTATCAGCTCAAAGTCCTTCAACTGCCATAATTCTGTTATTTTTCAGCTTTTGTTTTCCACCTGACTTGAGCCTTGCAGCAAGCTCCATTAAACAACAAAGTTGTGCTTATTCTCACTATCAATCAAAAGCGTTCCTGGAAAACACTCAACGACGACGTAAAGCACCAGCAAATTTAAACGAATACATTCAACCGGTGTCGAACTGCTTGATTCAACTAATTAACTTTGAAGGAGTGGACTTCCACCAGCCACCTGCGGCACCACTCATCTTATCTCGTCTCGACGTTGTACTCATAAACACATTTAACCTTTTATTTATCCCGGTAGAAAAAATACCGCTGGTTTGCAATGACACGATTTTGCTCCAAAATCAAAAATTACCCAACGATGTCGACCACACTTTCCGGATACGTCCGTGGTCATGTGACGTTATTGCGTACCTATATCCTCCGTCAAAAGCAAACGAACAAAATTGGGCAAGCGCCTCACCAGAAATAAATTTTTATGCAAACGATGATGGAGTAGAAATTTTCGCAGTTACCGCTGGCAATGCACTATTTTGGACACAACCGCCTTCATGTTGCCCCATTTATGCAGAATTTCTCACCTATTTTAAAAACAGGAGGCGTTATGACATTCTTATTTCCGATAACGAGTTTAATGGGAAAGAAGCGTGGACTACTGGGATTTATCTTTACTCTTCAGGCGTCCAATAGCCGCCAACTAGCACGTCTGAGTTGCTTCATTGGAAAACGTCAAATGATCGAATATACGAGGTGGCTGTAATTTGCTACGGTTGCAGAGACGACTTAAGTGAGCCATCCTCCATCGGAGAGGTCACGCTCCCAAACAACGATGCTCTGAATTTGAATTCCCTTCAAAATGCATTCTACCAAATATACAGTGACGAATCCAGACAACAATGGATCCTGGAGTCGTCCATGCTACCAGCTCACCCTCAAGGTCGATTTCACCCCAGCTTGGATGGTCATCCGGACTTGTTTACTAATAGTCCCTTTACTATAGATCGCCAGCTGTTAAATCAACGGTTACTTTACTCTGCCGTTGGAAACGCCTCGTACAAAAGTGCCAGCGTACCCGACCTAAGAGTGAGGGAAACGATCATCCATCCGAAAATGGAATTTTTTCTGCATTCTCCCACTCAACCTATGCTATTTCCCCTGCATCAAACAAAACTACTTTTCATTGCGTGTGGTCATCAGACGGGCAAGGTCCCCTTTATACAGTTGGTCGTCTCGTATGACATAGCATCGTGGTGCACCATAATAATCTTTCAGCTTCTGGGTGTTGCTGTACTCCTCAGCGGAATTACTGTAGGTTCGGAGTGGATAGTTTTGAGAGTAAAGCCATTTGATAAAAGCAATTCGATGTTTCCGCTCTTATTAAAGAGATACTTGTTGGCAGGATATAAAAATACGCTGGAGCAAGGCTATTTTGAAACCAACGACGAAAAATACATTCGAAAATACTTCAGCATTCGTTTCGTGATTACTGGCGTCATTTTGATGGGAGTGGTGCTCAGTCAAGCTTACAAAGGGGACAACATGACAAAGATAGTTAGTCCGATTCCTCCGGTGCCGTACGCCAGTTTGAAGGAACTTGTGCTCGACTCGTATAACGTGCACTCACGAATGTTGTACATTTCCTTGCAGCAGCAGGAATTGTACATTCCCCGGAAATTTGCTTATGAGGAACTCAAGGCTTGTAAAGAGTGTGCAACAAGGAAAGGGACGCATTGTTTCCGCTGGAGACAGCACGTCGAGAGAGAAAGTAATGCAGAAAATGAGAGGAGAAAGGAAATTGAATTGGTATTGCGATCTGAGATATACAATATATACTTGACGCAGATGTGGGGGGAGTGCGATATGTAAGTGTGATAACATGCATATGATCCACAAGCATTTTGCTATCGATGAAGCTAACAAATCAAAAACGTTTACGTTCGCAGGTCTGGATCCTGGGCAACTTGCAATCCGGTGCAGAATTTAAATCAAGCTGAAATGTATATCGTGAATCATACTAGAATGACGGATGCTTCTATACCGTTTGAAGACTGGAATGAGAACAATGAAGTGTTGAATCAGAAAATTCCAAATTGTCCAAAGTTAGAGAAAATTGGTAAGGTAGCTTTTCTGGTGGAAGAAAAGGTGTACCTAGAGTCCAAAAAACTGTACAACCTAAAGTATGAAAACTATGCAGAGTCACCAATATCTTTTGGAACAGAAGTCATGGGCACGGCTTTTGTGGGACTTAATTGGTATGGGAGAGTACCTGCAAAAGCGGCGCTTAAATTGAAATCGTTGTACACCTCTGGTGTAGTAGAGTACCATGCGACTTTTGCAAAAAGGTATTATGAGTCGGCTGGTATGTTGCTGGATTTTCCAGTTAAAAGTAGAATGTTTCAGGCGGCAAATTTAAAAGGAAGCATACAAATTGTTTTTGCCATTTTACCGCTAGGAATTGTACCAGCTGTCATTGCATTTAGTCTAGAGTGGCTCAAAAGTGTTTTGCCGATATTACTAACGAGTTTAAAACTGTGGATTAGTAACTTCAAACGTGTTTTAAACACACCGAGCAATCTAATGCACGACGGATACCGGATGTTTCGTAGGATTTCCAGGAGAGGTCACATCAAGCCACAACGGCTGGTTCAAACACAATAATTAATGAATCATAAATGGTTTTTGTAAATTTAGGCATTTTATGATTTTGCAATTTGGTTATCCTCCCCATGAAAAGTAGTTATAAGACATGCTCATGAATATACGTCCTTATATTACGATGAAAGTAAATCCACATTGTACTCCTGTAACGTTTAGTCTTTCGACTTCTTTGCCAAGTTGTAGGTTGCTTGCCTCTCTAAATAATTTTATAATTTTAATAATTCCAATTATAGGACGTATACGCAAAATTATTTTTCAGATAAATACCGCCAGTGATTCTATTATACTCCGATAATTAGAAATATCATGAACATTAAAATATACATTATACTTCTGTTAAATATTAATTTAAAGTATTTTTTCTGTACTTAAATGTACCTGACCGTGCAGCAATTTCATAAGTAAGCTTAAGTATATTATATACGAAATTGGAAACTAAAATATGAGTTATAATCATTGGGCTGTATACCTGAAACTAAAGCATCAACAGATTAATGATGGTACTTACTTAATATGATTAATGCAATACTTCGCGCTCCATATTAGAACAATATTAATATAAAGTAGTAGAATATAACTATGAGCTATACATTGTGTACACCCTTATATTTGTGCTTCATAATGGTAAATGCTGATTTTTGTCGTATTTACGGTTAACACGATAACGGCGGCAATCCCAGATGACGTTCAAGTACAAGTTGTAAGTACATCCCCATGTAAAGTTGAATAGCATGTCTGAGAGTTTGCTTTTATGTTAGGGGAAGCAGCTGTAAAAAAATTCCATATTGATTATCAATGGAAGCTTTAATATTTATCACGGTAAATGCTAACTCTGCATCAGAGCTGTTCTATATGTTTTCATAAATTAAAAGATTCCAGTCTGCTAATGTTGAGTTTATTGTGCACCCAAGTTTACAACAAGGTTTAAATTTAACGCAGTTTATACGTACTTCCTGTCATAGTGAATGGTATAAATTAAAAGATCCAAGTCTGCTAATGTTGAGTTTATTGTGCACCCAAGTTTACAACAAGGTTTAAATTTAACGCAGTTTATACGTACTTCCTGTCAGAGTGAATGGTCATGTCGTTGTTTACCATTGGAAAAAAGTATTAATAAATTATTTCGTTTTCTCCGAGGATGTACTAGTACGCTTCAAAAACAAAAACAAAGTTACATTGAATTTCAATGACCTAGAAAAGCACCCTTTCCTACTAGTTGTTTATATTTTCAGGAGGGTCAGCGTATACATTTAAATGGCGCATGAAATTGTTTTTCGCCTCCGCTCAACTCGTCTATCCATTTTTAAAACGACATGAACAGCAGATATGTAACAACCAAAACAAAAGGTTTGAATAAATTGTTGTTCCATTTACCTTGTCAAATAAATTATAGCAATCTATAACATTTATTTGACAAGAAGGTCACAACGAACTACGCAATTTAAATTACCAGTATTGTAGAATAATTCTACTGACCCTTCGATTCCCAGGCTTTGTAATTTCGGGCAAAACAGGCGAGATCATTGCTTGGTGTCAGTTATCTGTAACAGTTAGTTCACCAAAAATTATCTGATTTATCTCAGTGTATATTCTGGTGCTTTGTAGTTGTGTTTACTTCAAATCGTCATTGTTTTCATACTGTAAAACAGGTATTATATTTTTGTAACGCAAAAAGTTTATATTTTTTCTTGATTATTTGCTTATATTCAGTATGAAAATTAGGAAATTTAATAAAACCGAGCTAATAGCGTTGACTATGAAACAACTTGAATTTTTCCAAGCCATCCCCTTTGCACTGTTGAAACCCAATGCAAAAAGTAATCCGGGTCTAATTAGTAATACACACGGTTATTCTTATATCGTTGCTCAACTGCCTTTGAAAAAACGGCAGGTATTTTCAAATAGGCGTTTTTGGCAATGGTGCTTTGTCACGGTACTATTTCTTCAACTATTTGCCAAGTTATACAACAACAAGTCATCCAAAGTATCGAAACAATCCACGCTGACGATGGAAGATATTCGAGGAGGTTTAGGGTTGTCCCTGCTTACCTGCTGTACCGGCATTCTCCACTTACTGGAAGTGAAAGGGCTTGAGGTAGTTGCCTATCTGAACGGCTTATTAAATTCGGAAGTCCACATGTCACCCCGGTGTGCTAAGCGAGCAGAAAGTAATATTTTCTACCATATAACCACCATGTTTGTACTGTATGCTCTAGCGTCAGTGATTATATTACCGTTTGGATTCGTTCTCGCATTTCATTGCCTAGACCCTTGCAAATCTTCTTTAATAGGATACTTCCTTCTTCCAAAATGCCACTCAACAGCAAAGCACGTATACATTTTGCCTGCTATCTTTGAAACTGCTTTGCTAGCTACGGTGGAGTTGGCGGTTTTTGCTGTAAATATATGGGCTTGGATATTTTGTATGAACGGTGCAGTATTTTCCGTAATCGTAATTCAGCTGCTGTCTATCAAAATGATGAATGACGTCATCTTAAGGTAATAATTTTTAAGCCAAATATAATGCGAAGTACTCATCTCTCCTTGATGTATACTTGACAATATTATTCTTAGGTTTTGGAATCAGTTGGAGACCAGTAGGACAGTATATGAGTTGACGGAGCATGCAAAGCAGTATCACCAAATTACGATACATAGCTCGATGTGTAATATGGCCCAATGCCAAATGCTGCTTATATTGATTGTGAGTGCGATAAATGGCATCGCCATTTCGCTGCCTCTCTTGGTGAAGAATGCAGTAAAAGGTGATGTAGCGATACTGGCTACCTTGGGAATGTGTGCTGCAGGCGAGACGGTCATGTTACTGTTGATATTGAGTGGTATGGTTGCTGTTCAAAAAAATGCCCATAAATCGGTGGAATTTCTGAAGAACGTAAATATCCATTGTCTACCGCTTGGACAACGAGGAAGAAACAAGGTTTTGGAGGATAAATGGAGGAAACGATTCATTAAGTGTTCTGCCGCTGTGAACATCAAATTTGGCGACAACAACTTTGTTGAAGAACAGACACCACTAAAATGTTTAGATCTAGCCGTCGGACTGTCAGTTCAAATAATGCTTTCACAGTAACAGTAATAATTACAAATTATTTCAAACTTTGACTAGGTGCATTTCGTATTCCGCTTCCTTTTCTTGACTAAAGGCCGTACGACACCTGGGACGATCGCTTGGCGATGAATATTGTTAATAAGTAGAAAGCAGGGTTATTTAGATGGATGTGTATGCATAAAAGTGTTACATCTTATACCGTATATGCTGCTGCTTGTTTTAATAAAAAAAATATTTTATTTGTATTACAACAACAATAAAAATAAATAAATGTAAAGGCTACCTAGATGTATTTATCAGTTAAATACGAAAGATAAATTTTAATGTAGAAAATAAAAAATACAAATCTACCGAACGATACAAAAGGTCGGTATGTGTCGAATATATATCACATTTGTAATTATCGGGCCTCCTTGCTTTCATTTCTTTTATATTTAAAAAAGAGAAAGTCGTAATAATATCTTGCCATAAATAAAAAGCAGGTCATAATTATCTGTCTCCGCAGAAGCTTACATTTTGTCGGTCGCATTGCTACCAAAAAACTCGTATGCAAGAATAATCATAATAAAGAAGTAAATTGAACAAAAACAAATGTTTTTTATTTCATTTCTCAGTTATTGACCAATCTCTCATTTTAAGTTTTTCATGTTACTACCCACACATACATTTCGAAAATGATATAGTTTGTCATTTAAAAATCATGTTTTTGAATATTTTCGAAGTGACAAAGAGTTGTCACGCATAACTTGACACAGAGTTTTATATTGGTTTTAAAGCAATCAGTCATGAAAGTATGAAACCGATCAATGTCCAAGAGGTTTCAAGTGTCTCCCGTTAGTTCATCTCCACGCAGTACCACAAAACGTTCTTGTATGATCATACTGACTTTCCAGTAAAAAATAATATTTGTAATTTTGTACTACCATGTGAACCAAACAAGCTGAGTGGGAACAGGGGCATTCATAATATTTTATATTTTTCATCATGGCTATTCTTCTACGATTTACTAAGAAAAACAAAAACTTTGTGTGTATGCAGAAAAATGCAACTATATTAACGTAAAAATGTTATTTCATGGAAAAGTAGAGTTTAAATAAAAATTGTTATCTCTTAAATGTAAATGTCAGCTGTCGTAAATCAATTTACAAAATCTATATTGATCTTTCCGATAAAAAATTTAGTGTATGCACAGTTAAATATAGTAATACCAAATGTGTTTAGACGGGGCTTATTGGTGTGATAGAAACACTTATAGATGCATTGCATAATTGCATTTAATGTCTTTTAAATTTACACAGTTTCAATAGATTTTTATTATATAGATGTATCAATAAAACAATGTATGAACAAATAGTTATAAAACTAATATACTTTTTAATTCGAGAAAGTGATTTAAATTTCGTATCTTTTCAATCGCTACTTAACTATATACAACTGCATCATAAAACTATATACAACTTTCAACGACCCCATATCAAAAAGAAATGGTAAATTTTGAAACCGTTAAAGTACGATTTTGGTTTATTTGTAGTAGTATTTTTTAATGGATGGCAAGTCTCATTTGATTTTGTGATGACTTTAATTTTCGAGGGCGACCTCGTCGTCGAGTCCCTTTAATTTGTTGTTTGCTGTAGGTTTGTACATATGAAGAGTCAACGTGTACCACCGGAGTCCAATGATGCTTTGGAATTATGTGTTCCAACAATCTGGCAAAATCTCTGTATTTAATGTCAGACACACCTGACTGGTTCGTAGATTGAGGTGTGACCCTTAATATTTCTGTTTCAGTTTGAGTCTGTTGTAAAATTGTATTTTTCTGCAAATGAAATGAGTCTTCAGGTTTTGAAGAATTGACTTCTGTCGACCCGCCACCTACAACGTTGGAAGTATTCGTAGCACTGCTGTCGTAAGATTCTACCGATAGTAGGGGCATCAGAGATTCATCAGTATCCAAGTTTTTACCTTGTTGATTAGTACCAATGTTTCGCTGATGTAAAGGAAGAGTAAGTCTAGGAAGTTTTAGTTGATCCAGGATTTCTTCACAGTAAAAATTGTTTTGATTGACAACGCAATCAAGGCAGTCTTCGAACTCGCAACATAGATAAATGCACCTTCTGTATTTGTCGTCATCGTAAAATCGGAGGCAAGAAGGGCAGCTTTCTGGAGGGATACGGGATGTTGAAGGCCGCACTCCTAGAGTTCTGATAATGTGTCCTCGAATTCGAATTCGTTGTACCATCGTAGTTACGATGAATATCAACTCATCTGTAATAAGTAAAAAATAGTTTAGTAAACTTTATGACTTCAATTATTTAATCGCATTTATGTAAGTATTATATATATTAGTAGTAAAGATAAGCTTGAAAGGACCGGACTAACAGAGACAATAAATTTGTGTTAATTTCTATAAATTAATATTTTGTTGAAAATGTCTAGTTAGCGTCATGGTCCTACATTTTTTTAAAATTCTGAAGCAATTGACTTGCAGTTGTTGTGGAAGGTAGTAGGAGTCGTATGTAAATTGCACAAAACTGTCTTATGTGCAATTTGATCATATAATACTAAAATTAAATATTAGGTAAGTCGACAAAACGTAATATATGAACAAAAGCATAAAATTGCCTTGATGAATTAATATATTACAATTGCAGATCATAATACCAGATATGTCAAGAATCCCATTATCTTGAAATTCTTCAAACAGAATATACATGCGCATGCATAGAAACGAAAATTACCAGAAATTGTTCCATTTTTAGTTTGATCCAGGCGCATAAATAAATAAGTTATTTGACGCTAGGCTAGTCATTTAACGACCATTCCTGCGCATTAAACTGTAAATTTAATAAAATGACTAGGTTCATAGTTTCAAGAAACCCCCACGTATATATTCCCCATGTCAAAAACAGTATAGTGTAATCATCAATGGACTTACTGTGGGGTAATAAGTTTTTAAGTCAACCAAATGTATTAAAATAATTATAATGACATTTTATTCTTGTATTACAAATTGTGAGTACCCACCCAATCTGACGAAAATTACCAACAATCTAATTAATCTACGCAGCGCAACGTATACTTCTTCAGTGCAGTAATAGGTTGGTACCTTCAACATTACCTAGAGTTTTATAAATAATTTTACTTTAAACTTACCCAAATTATGTACTTATGTAACAACTTTTAACTTTGTCCGCACGTGAACTTACGCACGGTAAATACCAGTAAACGACACGTCAAAAATAATTAGACAGCCAGACAAAAATTGTGTGTGAATTTACTTCTGATAATGTTGATAAATACCAAATATGGTATAATATATTTTTAGCTTTTACTATAACTAAGAATGGATACAAGAACTACCAAAACTATTCACGTTGTCAGCTGAGTTTGTGTAGAAAGTGTGCTGATTAAAGTGGCATCGTATTTTTCCCGTTCTCTGTAAAAGCGTTCCTATCGTAGGATTTTACTAGCTTGCAATGAATTTCGTACCCATTTTTCTTGTATTGAAGACTTTATTGATACAGTCACGTATACTGTATCACACTCAAATACGCGTCGGCATTCCTGCAAAGTGGAGTTTTGTAAGAGGAAAATTCCCCTTGTGTTTATCCTGCCCTCGACTATTTGCTCAAGGATAAAAGTAGTAAATGAGCACACTCTAGCATTGAGTGTACTGCAGGGATATCAGTTTGCAGAGCCGAACTCCTACAAGTTGTAATACGACTGCAGAGCATAACTGATAACAGGAGTGATGTGTGAATGTATGAAAAACGAGTACGAAGCAAGTTCCATGCCAACTCTCTTTCGATGTATCCAGTCGACGTCTTGTTCAACATTATTCTGTGCTGTGTGGCGGTCGTCGAACTGTGACTGTACGTTGAATAAACACGAATAAAATTATTGCGGTTGCACTAGTGGAATACAATTACAAGAACATTTGTTGCTTAGAAAGTTTATTCATGCGGTAGTAGACTGGTAAATTTAACTAACATAGACAAACTCTAGGAATTCAAACCGATTCGCCAGTAAAATTCAAAATATGCTTCAGGAAGAGTATCTCCACAGTCAACGATATTACGGAGTACAATTTAACGGAATATGAAGTTATTAAAATGCCCTTGTATTATTTAATTTTATTGTTACTCAAACCTTTATCACATTCTTTTTGTGGTTTGTGCAACTTCGTTGCTTCTTTACAGCTGGCTGGTCAATGTTGAGCAACCACAGAGTAGAGAGTACATGACAGTATATTTTTGTCAAGGATTAATTTGACGTAGATTGGATGGTATATACAATAAATTATAAACGTAATACGTACAATCAACACTAACTATATCACTATAGTTGCCAATTGCCAGAGAGTAGAATTACACCCGGATAAAAAAGCGCACAATGATGTGTAATATGTTAATTGAAAGGTCATTCACAGATGAGGTGAAAACCGTATTTTGATGTTTTCCATTTGCTTAATGTAACAGTGAGAGAATGAAGTTTCTTCCATTTATTTTACATGTATTTCGTGTTTCTGAGTCATATAGTTTGTTAGCATAACTCTAATTAACCTAAGGTCAGAATTGATATGCCATTCGAAAGCTAATGAGAAACTTTAAAAAATCGAATAATTAAATATGACTCCTTTTCATTGAAATAAAAAATAATTTTTTAAACATTTGTGCGTCAGAATTGTATTAAGACATTTTGCTTTCTTAAATAAGTAACTAATAGGTAAGAATTAAAAATGCAATGTTTAGATAGGTTTAGCTACAAGCAAGTTTTCATAATATATCTAATTCCGTGTTCTGTAATGGTGAATGTCAAAAACAAAGAGTATACGGTAATGGGAAGGTGCAATTAATTTTTGAAAGTTTGCGGTCTGCAGAATATGTGTACTGCACTACAGTCATCGAGATACCCTCTGCCGAGCTGTGGAACAAGGCCATTCCTGAACAAACATCAAGTATATGATTTGTTTATGTAATTGATTCGTACTGTAATATGCATGTCCCTTATACCGTTAAACTGTACAGAGTACCTCCAAATTAATTGTGCAAATGCAATTAGTATCTTGGGAAATAAAAATTGTTTTGTGGATTTCCTGTGATATTATTAGAACCTTCCTTCTTTGTATGTACACCCCCTCTCAATGAAATGAGTATTTTAATGTGCAGTTGCATAGTGTAAAGTACAGTTCATTCAACGAAAAGGAAAATCACATATTTGATACACTTCAAATGACGTATATGTGTTTATTAAAATAAATGTTTAATTTATACGTTTGGTAAAATCACAATACTGACTATAGTTGTTGGCTGCTATGCAGCTAATGTACATAATTTATTTAATCAGAAATACCTGGGTTTCATCGAATACAAAATATATAATTTTTACGTCAAGTATTAGTTATGAAAATGTTCTTTTTATTGTGTGTTTGGTGATTATGTAGTTATTTTTTTAAACATTGTGACGACGTAGTAGAAATTTTTATTCGGAAGTCATGTTGATACCGACCTTTTATGACGATTTATGGGATTCGTGTTTACAAAGCTCTAGAGAGATTTTCATGAAAATGCAAGAAAGTTATGTTTCAATGCAGAGCGTCTCCAGTTATGTTGTATACTAATTTTGGAGAAAGTTCAAGAACCTAAGATCGTTCTCAGGTGCTAAATTATGGTTATTTGGACGTGTACTTTTCTTTATAATTTTAAATATTTAGAAAGATTTTGTTTTAGATTTTAAACATTCATTATTTTGCTTAATACGACATATCCGTCCTAGTTTGTTGCTTAAATTTAGGTTTTATGTGAGATTTTGTTCTTCTGATGTCGGTATCGGCATTTGTTTATCGGGGGAATTGTGTGCATTAACATGGGAATAGTTCCACTTTACACCAGCAACAACCATGAGTAGAAAGTAGTGCATCAACACAAAATTATCATGGTCCAATATTCCCTTGTAAGTAACGTTATATAAGAACAGAACCGATATGCTATGTGCTGTCTAATTCGTAAATTTCCATGTCTAGTCACAATATAAAATGAAGTATACAACTTGAGTACAAGATAAGGAACACGATGAGTCTTGTGCTAACAATCATGTATTCATTGCAATTGGATATCAGCTTAAATCAGCACTTAACTCGTTAGTTCAAATACATTTATTCTATTTGGAACAAGGATAGGAGCATGTGTACGCCGTGGCCAAAATTGTTTTTGAAATGGCCACGGCGCCATCAAAGAAATTATGGTTTCAACGACATAAACAAATTAACCTGAGATAAAGTACTTGTCAATAAATTATTTTATCGCCTGAATTTTTGACAGCATCTGCATTTACTGTCCATTATCAGCAATTATGATTGTTACCATTACAAACCAACACACCACACAAGTTTAAGTGGTTTTATCAATCGCATAAACTCAAATGAAGGATCACAAAGAAGCTTTGAACAAACTAAATCCTCGTGGGAATAACATTGTTGATTTCAGGACCGGTTGCAGTTGTATGTGTACTAGTAGTTGATATTTTGTCATTTATTTACTTGTATGTCCTGAATAAATGCAAATATGCAGTGGTGTTTATATATGTTGAATCACCACAAAGGCTACCCGCTCGATGTGCAATGATTCCAATCCCAGATAATTCGCTTCTGAATATGCTTTTTGATTTCGATGTACAGGTCACTGAT